>SJJU01006241.1:0-23088 GCA_012932125.1 Conopomorpha cramerella | reverse complement strand
AAGGCCTAAGCGACATTTTTGTCCAAAATGAGTTGAGTATGCAGTTTGGATCGCCTTTTTTTTCTGCGTCGATTTGTCTAGGTTTCATACCTGTATGACGGTAGTTTGATGTCGCTTACGCGGTAGAGATTATGTGTTTTTCTCCCAAAACATTGCTTTATTTAAACTTTAAGCCACTCTCCTGTAAAATTACTTAAATGTCTCTTAAACATTTTTGGCTTTCAGAATGTCTAAATTACTGTAAACAACTTGTCCGAATATATTCAGACGACGCCTCGACAAAACAGTTTCCACAGAACGCAGTATAAACATTAATTTAAATAAGATATTATCGTTATCATAATAGTGAAGTGTTACAGTAAATGACATTTTGTCGTGATGAAATTGCACGTAGGTTGCGGCGATTCGTCACAGAACGGGCGCTGCGTTTTACAGCGCTATTGCATTTTTGTTTTTGTATTTTGCTTGACGTTTATTATTAAGTATCTTTGTTATACAGGGGTAGAAAAGGTATCAGAAGGAATGAGTAAATTAGATAAGAAGATTAAAAGTGGAACACTTAATGAACATTTTGTAAAAATAAACATAGCGAAGAAGACTCTTGTTAGAGGTCATACGCACATTGACTAAGTAAGCATAGGATCGAGAAGTTTCAGAAATCTATACTTATATTATAAAGAAGGAAATAATTGTAAGGATGTATACTTGTAACGAATAAACTCAAAAACAGCTGAACGAAAGATTTCGATAATTCTTTCACCCTTAGAATTCTACATTATCCCTGATTTACTGGGCTATATTTAATTCCAAAATTCCCACGGGAACCATAAATGCGAGTAACACCGTAGCGCGCGGTAAACAATAAATTAATTATTATGATGTAAAAATGTAAGACGTGATAGTATAAAATATGAATGAAAGACGAACGGCTACCGGTCAGGAAGTTTAAATCTAATAGCGAGCTATCGAGTTGACTGCCACAAGGCAGTGGCTAGGTAGCTACCTACAGGAACTCTACAATTGGGTGAATTGTATTGAGGCGCGGCGAGTGGTCGGCCGCGGCGCACGGCAGGTGTTAACCGACTGAGTGTAGTGAGCGAACGCGACGGTTTTATCACAACTACAGCTTTATTTACATTTTTTTTTATGATAATGCTCTGTCATAATCAGTCCTGTGTCGTCTCTCGTTGAGGGCTGACGCATCGCGTTACGTCACACGATACCGCGCGTGCGCCGCCGCCGCCGCCGCTCGCCGGCACCGTTGGGTTCTGGGTAGAGATCGTAAGTACGACGCGTGCGCCGATGGTGGCCGGCCCCCGGGGGTGTCGGCTGCCTGTAGGAGTTCGCCAGTGACGTCAGCAGAAGTCTGGACCCCGCCGGTGCGCCGGCGCAGATCGGCCAGCGCACACGTTTTTGCTCGATTGTTTTTCCGCCGCTCACGTGTGGTTTTTATTTACGTTTGATAGTTTTGCGCTCTTTTCCTGTATGATTTGTGAATCGGCCGATTGGTTGGAAGTCGTCAGCTAGATTTGATGGCACATTGTCTTGAATGTCGGCGCGGTCGCCTTGGTTCGGGAGTTTTTTTATCGATCGACTCATTGACAACCTACATTTTCTTCATTGTAATCTTTTAATCGTTGTTTTAATGCCGCCGTTCAGGTTTCACTTGACATTTCAATTGGTGAACGATGTAATTTTTATTCTAGACGCAACACCTTCGTACTTCTGATTGTCTTTGGCCCTCTGAGTTAATAGTAAACTAGTTTAAAAAGAGGTGTATTAAGAACTGATTAACTCTGAATACAAGTGGTTATCTTATATATAAAAATGAATTGCTGTTAGTTAGTCTGGCTAAAACTAGAGAACGACTGGACGGATTTAGCTATGTTTGGTCTTGAATTATTCGTGGAAGTCCAGGGAAGGTTTATAAGGTGCATTTCATCCGATACACGGGGTACAAAGGCGACTTCCTAAGGCAAAACAAATGTTTGCCGAGACACCTAGTTTTAAATATAAATTAAACATTTTCCACGGTTTGTCCTCCTTCAGCAGATTACATAAAAATATAATAAATTACAATTGAATAGGACAGAGCTAGTGTTTCTATTAATTCCTAGGTGACGTTAGGTCCTTCATTGACATTGGTATTTATGAAGATATTATTGACTGGTGAGGTGGACACCGATTGTCTCTGCCTACCTCTTAGGGTGATAAATATAACGTTATATGCTACTAATATTATAAATGCGAATGTGACATGTGCATGTGTGTATTTGTAACTTTATCACGGAGAAACTGCTGAACGGATTTCGACAATACTTCGATGGGAGTGAGATAGATTATACCCTGGATTAGGACATATTGTATTTGAAATTCCAAGAGGAATTTGCTTGAAAATCAAATCAATGAAAAAATTTGAAAGCCTCATGATGCGGTTTTTGGAAAAATATGCTTCAACTATAAAAAAATGATACTAAGTGTTTCTTTACTACATTATGCATGTAATATAAATGCATATTATAAACCTTCTTCTGGAATCACTATATCTATTACTAGTTATACATCGCGAAGTTACTCGCGTTTTTTTGTTCCCGTGGAAATTTGGGGATAGAATATAGCCAAACCCCCTTACCAATAAACGCCTTTTTACTTACACAACTGTTATTACAGGTCTACTTGAACTGGTTATTCCGTATTTGACATACAACTGACAAGTTAAGTTGAGCTTTGTGTATCTTCGAAATAGCAATTCCGCCATTATTGGTAAGGCCCTAAGAATTTTTCAATACTTTCCGATAGTTTCGCAGCCTATTCATTCCAAACGAACAAACAAAATTCAAACCCCTTTGTAATATTGGTATATATTAGAAACTGCATTAAAAACGTTGCGTATTTTAAATATATAGGTACAGTGGACAGCAACTTTATTTTGTACTATGTAGTGTATGCTTTGCTTAAAATTTTATTGACAGATTTTAATATTTTAATATTGTTTTACCAATAAACCATTATTAACAGTGTTTCTCTGCTATTTTATAATAAATTTATATAGGTACTAGCTGTGCCCGCAACTCCGTCTGCGCGGAATTAATTCAAAGCAGAAAAATAATTGATTCAATGCTGAAAAAGAAAAGTATCGGGTAGCAGTTTCAATAATTAAGGCGAAAAATTTTACTAATATGATTACACTGTTTCATACGACACACGCTGTGACATACGCTGTTTCACATTTTGTAAACACTTCTCTTTTGGTTTGAGCATATACAGGATAAAGGATAGCGGAAGGTAATGAAAAAGGACCCAATACGAAACATGCCGGCCGATTTTGTAATATAAGTTTTGTATCATTTATGTTAAGGTTCAATTTAATAAAATTACACATTTTGTTTTGTGTCACTTTTGTTCCAACTGTGAGCTATGCACGGCAACACAAGATGTTATATTATTTATGTATTTTACATTTATATATATCGTTTTCTTTTTCATTCTTTTCTCACAACGTGCGACCTTGTCCAAGCCTCTTATACGCCGTTTGTGCACGAAATCGTTGCGATTTGCTAAACAACCAACTTGTTTCTCTATTGGTTACAGTTTAGAGATATTTTCACTAATTGTCTTGAATAGCGTTGAGTGGCGAGCGATTTTTCTAACACACACACACACACACATACACAGTTTTAATACATTACAAAAAGCAAAATGTATTCTTGCTCCCCAATGTTGTTGAGAATACGCGGTCCAGTATCGTAGTCACTTGGTCGATTTAGAGCTGCATTGTTTACAAGAAATTACCATCGAGAATTGTCATGCTAATGAGATGACACGGCGATGATCTTGTCGTGAATTTTGCTGTGTCGTGTCGTGTCGTATAAGGCACACCGAGGTGTTTGTGTCGGGTGTGTACTCACAACCTTTTGTCGTTGGGTACCCTTTCATGGGGAAGTGTGAGATACGGTTTTGTTATATATTTGTGAGCGTTAATTCCCGGATGCGCGTAATTTTGTGTACCTACACGTCATCTAAATATCTCGAGAGCTAGCTAGGATAAAGAAAATAGTTTTTAAGACTATGAAATAGAGAAAAAGAAAGTTTTTTTTTAACATGATTAACAAACGTTTGACCACCATCCTGCTTGATGTTAAGCAGCAATGTGGTCTACGATGGAGCACACTTGTTCATTACCTGGTACCTATTCACCCGCGACTTGAAGACCTGTAAAGTATTGTTGTATTCAGAACTAGTTTAGCCGACAGACGTTGTCCTGTCTTAACTAGTAATCATCATCATCAGCCCATACTTGTCCACTGTTGGACATAGGCCTCTCCAATTGCACGCCACTGCGATCTGTTTTCGGCTTCTCGCGTGCAGCTTCTGCCAGCCATCTTGCGCATATCATCAGTCCACCTTGCCTGAGGGCGTCCTACACTCCGTTTGCCGAGACGTGTTTATTTCAAACATTTTAGAGCTACTGTGACCAAAATACATGACTAGGTAGTACTTATACGTACTTATTTTAATTAGAAACAGCTTACATAAAAGAAACAAATCTGATCTATTTATTTACAGATTTCTCGACAGTTAGTGTTTTTTATTTGACCTTATAGAATTTTTTTTTACAGTAACGGATCTAGTTTCTCCTCCTAATCAAACTGCCTCATTAAGCCGAGTGTAAATACTCTAGTCAGTTAAAAAAAAACAAAAATATCAATTAACATCAAATTCATTATTAGTACCTCAACTGTATTTAAGGCCTTATAACACATTGTGGAAAAGCAATAAATTATTAGTACGGTGTACATTAGCAATTCCAATGTTGATTTAGATTATTTTAGGATGAACGGAGATGGGCTCACTCCCTATCACGTTGGGTTAAATACGCTTGGCGAACCTTGGGCAAGTTTGAAAAGCTACATTCTCCTTTCCTGAGTGACATAGGCTATATTTCATCCCCAAAACCTTGCTTTAGCAAGTTCTTATGCCTGCCTCGCTTTGGGATTAAAATGCGTGAAGTGTATTTTTTTATTATTTTAGAAAGGTTTCAAAATCATTGCAGGCAATGTTGTCCTTAGTTTTCTAATCATCAGCGGATATTCGTCCACTGCTGGACATAAGCTTCCCCAATTGCACGCCACTGTGATTTGTTTTTCGGTTTTTCGCATCCAGAAAGAGTTTGTGACATGAGGAATTGCGAATATTTTGAGGCTTATACCTTAAATACATATGTATTTAATATATAAGCTTGCAATACATATGTATTACTATGTAGTAGTTACGACAATTTCGACGTTTTAGTTCAGCTGAGAACTGTACAATTAGGCTATACTTTTATTTTTGGGATAGCTAAATATATATATATCAAGTACAATCTCACCACCACCCAAGCCCTACCTGCCTCTCTCTGTACGGGCCATTCTCTGGAGACGTCTACTTGCTTTTGCCTCTTGTCAACGCACATGTTTTCTTGACACCATACAAAATTATCTTCGTCCATCCCTGTTTTGTTGCCAACTCCTCCCCCTTCTGGGGCATGACGAGCGTTTTAACAGATAGAGAAGTACGCGGGTACTTATCTGGCGGCGTCCTTACACAGTTGTTGGTCTTCAATTAATTTTTTTTTATACGTTTAGATTGGCGGCCAAGGCGACGGCGGCTGTGACGCCCGCTCGTTTGTTACGCATTTTGGTTTTATATTAGAGTATTTTATCATTTGTGAGTAACCTAGCCAGTTGACGGCGGCGCAGACGACTCAATCGACTCGCAATCGGATGTTGGGAGTTGTGGCTACTGCGAGTTTATTCAACGTGTGTAGCAGTGGCGTGCACACCATTTAGGCAAAAAGACACTGCCTACCTTAATATTTTGGCTACCCGACCTAATAATAGAGTTATTGCTAGATCATTTTTTGTTGTACTCACGACATAGGCTAACGAAGGCTCTGTGTTTTGTGGGTGAGTAGATAGGTGTTTCGTAAAGACAAGTTACCTATACATACCTATGTGTATCAATCCTTGGGGATTACTGACTACCTTGTCGTAAAAGCCAGTGCACGCCACTGGTGTGTAGGAAGTTTGTTTCTCGCATACGATCCGTTGTGGTCGTGTACGGAGTGTGAATGGACCTCGAGCGATGGTCTTGTCAGTATGAACAAATGACATCAATGGCGTGCACTGGCTTTTACGACAAGGTAGGATCCCCAGGGATTGATGTATAGGTAACTTGTCTTTACGAAATATAGGTAGGTACCTACATATCTACTCACCCACAAAACACAGGACCTTTGTTGGCCTATTTCGTGAGTACAACAAAAAAAGATCTAGCAATAACTCTATTATTAGGTCGTGTAGCCCAAAATACTAAGGTAGGCAGTGTCTTTTTGCCTGTATGACATTAATTGATGATATTTCGTATGAGGATTGAAAAAAAAAGTTTTTGCCTTTCCCCGCATTGTCGTCATAGTAAAAGTTGTTCATACTGACGAGCCCAACAACGTTTCTAAGAGCATTGCTCGGGGTCCTTTTGCACTCTAGTACACGTGTACAAAAGGTGTGAGATTTCGATATTTGAGAACGACTTCAAAAAAGGAGGTTTGTCAATTCGAGCGTCTGTACTTTTTTTTTTGGTACAGAGGGATATCCCAAACGTGGGGCCATGTCAATAGATAAAACTGGATCTGATGATTGGCATCCCAGAGATATTGAGAAGAATCTCAAATCTTCTAAAATGGTAGATACTTAGTCTTACTTTTAAGATAGTTTTTGTCGCGACAACGGTTAATAAATCTATACTACGGGCTACATGCACGAAGAAGATGACGTCATTGTCCCGTTCCGCAAGCGAGTGTACTACTACTACTACTGCAATATTTGACGTTGTGACGTCACAACTACCGTCCGTAACTGACTTTACAGACAACTATATTTTTTGGGTTAAACTTTTATTTTTTGTTAAAAAAATATAATAATTTTGGGAGTACGTGCCTATTAAATTATTGCCTAGATACTTACCCTCTTACCAATAAACGCGTTATCACTTATACAACAGTTATTATAGGTCTACAAGATCTGGTTATTCCGTATTTGACATACAACTGACAAGTTATGTTGAGCTTTGTGTATCTTCGAAATAGCAATTCCGCCATTATTAGTAAGGCCCTTACTAGTTATAGTGGTAGTAGTAGTATAGAGTAGAAGTGGCCTTCACCTAAATATTATTGTAGCTAAACAAGTAGCTACAGTCGGAAGAATTTGCTCTAACACCCTAAGGTCGAAACTCGTACGAATGTCGTTAGACATTAAGGTTCATTGTTCACTTGTAACAATATAACAACTCTACCTTATTGATGAATTAGTGACACAGGAAGTGACATCGAAACTGACAGAGCATTTTCTTGACCTAACGTACTTATTTAGTGGTTTGGTTCATTTAGGTTGTTTTAGTGTATTTTGTTCTAGCAGTTCAGTATGTGCCTAAAACACTTTAGGTAAAAGTTTCTAAGAAAAAAAATATAGACTTCACGCCTTTTAATCCCAAAGCGGGGTAGACAGAGGCATTTGCTAAGCAAGTGCTCACGATTTACCAAGCGTATTTATCCCAACGTGACAGGGGGTGAGCCCATCGCCGTTATAGGGTTCACACATCTTGTGGTGGGCGGGTTTCATCACCATGTCGTCCTTCACAGTACGAGCGTTGTGTTGCATGCATAGGCTCTGAAAAAAGAGTCCCATTGGTACAAGTCCAGTAACCGGACTCGAGCCCGCGACCTCCCGGCTGCAAGTCAAGTATCCGACCAAATGGGCCACAGACGCTCTAGAGAAAAAAAAAAATTTTTTCGTGTTAAGTTCCTATTAAGCTTTTCATATTACAACATAGAAATATATCTCGTAATGGTTCAATAATATTATTATTACCTAGCGAAAAGTCTTAATTACGAAAATTTATTTCGAATTAGTATTATATTCCGGTCAAATTTCTTATTTCTTTCTAATGAACAAGTGTTCTCCATCGTAGACCACATCACTGCTTAACACCAGACAGGATGGTGGTCAAAGGCTTGTTGAGATAAAAAAAAAACCGGAATCTGATCAAGGAATGACTTTCTATCCTTTCGGAAATACGTTCATTTATATTATGTTTGGTGAACTTGCTTAGCAAGTGCCTCTGCCCACCCCGTTTTGGGATAACAAGGCGTGAAGTGTATATTATTCTATTATATTTCTCCGCTACAGCTAGTCCTAATTTACAATTCACAAGCGCGTTTAATACGAAGTGTTCGTTCACTGCATTATGTAGGTATAATTGTGTAACGAACAAGTGTTTATGACGCATCAAAATTCCATGCACAAGACTCCCCTTACATTGGTTGACATGTTTTACTTTAACAAATTTGTTTAATAGGCCACGTTTGTTTGCATTGTGTTTGGTCGAAGCGATTTCGTTTAGGTCAAATGAAGTACTTAAGTTAAATACAGAGTGTAAGAGGACCCCGAGCAATGGTCTTAGAAACGTTGTTGGGCTCGGCAATATGAACAACTTTTGCAATGGCGACAATGCGTGGAAACGCGAAAATAATTTTTTCATCTCCATACAAAATTGAAAAATTTTTGGCTCGAAAGATGAGATTTTGAAAAAAAAAATCATTTCCCGACATTGTCGTAAATAATAAACGTAAAAGAGCCGTTCATATTACACACATCAAAAGTGTCTAGGGATCAAGTACATTTTAGAAGATTGCAATCAAGAATATATTTTACAAAAACTGAATTCATTCATAATTTATTCAAATGTGGTGATAAGTCATTGATACAGGCATGAGGGAATTAGGTAGGAGACCAATCCAGAAGATTAGATTTGAATTTAATAAATTAGCATATTTTTGGTAGAGATTAAAATGTTTTGATCCCTAGACAATTTTTCGCATGTGTGTCATTAGCGAGTATATGCACAGGCGACTCGCAAGCCGGCGTACCACCTTCAGTCTGTCTCTTTTCAACCAAAATGTATGGAAATGATATACTCGGGATTCCAACTGTCACTTTTACTACTAACTTTATCTGACAGTTTATGTTTGAGATATACCCCTGAGACACAGCAGGGGCGTTGGCACTTGGGCTTTTACAAAGGTAGGCAGGGAATCCCCCAATGATTGCACAGTCTAGCAACTTTTTTTTTTTTTGGTTTTATTTTTTTTTATTTATTTATATACCACTATATAACTCTATTATTCGGTCGGATAGCCAAAATCATAAGGTAGGCAGTCAGTGAGTGTCTTTTTGCCTATATGGTGTGCACGCCACTGAGACACAGTAAGGGGCAATGGATATCGTCTCTTACTCTTTCACTCCTGAATGTTTTTCATATCGTTGTCTCGATCTATTCCAAACGTCGGTTTAGGATTGCAATTCTAGTGGATTTTGGTCTGAGGATTAGGTTTTTTTTTTTACTTATCACACACAGTTACTCACGCTACACTCACGACGTTAGCAATACGGTTTTCCCATTTGCATGTGTTTTTATCTATACCAATCTAAATATATAAAAAGAGAAACTGACTGACTGACTGACATATCAACGCACAGACCAAACGGCTAAACTTTGGACGTGGAATGGAAGTAGCTTAGGTACCGTAGTGGTGCGATTAGAAAGGAATTCCAGAAATTCCCACGGGAACGGGAAAATACTTTTGTGTGAAAAATCTAAACTGCTGATGATAGACGCTTGAAAGTTGGGATGCAGGTACTACTAAACTACGCGAATGAATTCGAGGGGCATCTACTAGTATTATATATAGGAAAGATTTTATTGTTTGTTTGCATGTTTACATCGAATAGGTTCCGAAACTACGGGAGCGCTTTAAATAATTGCTTTAACTTTGCTACATTTTATCCCGGAATTCCCACGGGAACGTGAGTAACACCACGCGGTACAGCTAGTAAAATAATAAAAAGAGAAGATTTGTTAGCATCGAATAAGCTCTGAAACTACTAGGACGGTTTAAAAATGACTTCACCGCGACATAGGCTTTATTTTAACCCGGAATTCCCACGGGAACGTGAGTCCACCACGCGGTACAACTAGTACAATAATAAAAACGGAAGATTTGTGACCATCGAATAAGCTCTGAAACTACTAGAACGGTTCAAAAATGACTTCAACGAGACATAGGCTACTTTGTATCCCGGAATTCCCACGGGAACGTGAGTAACACCACGCAGTACAGCTAGTTAAACAATAAAAAGGGAAGATTTGTTAGCATCGAATAAGCTCTGAAACTATTAGACCGGTTTAAAAAATACTTCACCGCGACATAGGCTTTATTTTATGCCGGAATTCCCACGGGAACGTGAGTAACACCACGCGGTAGAGCTAGTATTATAGTATCTGTCTATCCGGGTGGCATGTAGTTAGCATTCGGCTGTAGCGAGTACCTTTGGTAGCTCTTTAACGACAGAATTTACGACCCGTCGTAAAATGCGATAATATAATATTATTAATCTCAGAATGAATCGATTCGGTTATTTTCCAATAATTACTTATGTAATTTTATTTAGAGATTATCGCGTTACTGCCGGTTATATCCAGGGAAATCACATATGCAAGTATTTCTTTTTTTAATACATGAATGATGTATGAAAAGATGTATGAATGTAGATGAAGCGAAAGGGGTATGTCAGGATCGTGACAAATGGAGATCTGTAGCCTGCCTACCCCTCTGGGAGACAGGCGTGAAGTGTATGTATGTATGTATTTACTGAGTTACAATGGGGAATTTTCTTTGATGTTTTTCTGACAGATCGTGTCGTTACTGTCAAACTTTGTTTGGAAAGTATCACAGTAGTGACAGTTCTAAGCCCGGGAGTCTAAGATTTTTTTCCCGAAATTCTGTGAGAGAAACGTCAAAGAAAATTCCCCATTCAAAATATTTGCGAAACAAGATATAATCATTCAGAACATGACACCAACGCGCCCTACGAGTACCTATATTAAAAACGAAGATACAAAATTACCTCTATACCTACATACAAACTTACGGATCAGCTAATGGGGAATTTTATTTGACGTTTTTCTGACAGGAACTTTGTTTGGAAAGTATGACAGTAATGACAGTTCTCCACCCGAAAATCTGTCAAAAAAAAAGGTCAAAGAAAATTCCCCATCGCCACTCTGTATGAAGAGGTATATATTTTTGTACATAAGGCTCCTTAAAGTTGTTTGTTGTCATGGATTTACTGACTTAATGTACCTTATTTATGTGTATTAGAACATTCGACTGAGTGAATCGATTTTGATGATGTTTGAAAGTTGCTGCTTCCGGCTAGAGAACCATGTATAGATGTGTATGTATATATAACAACCAACTATACATAAGTAAAAAAAACTAAGACATTTTTTGTTGATGTAGGTTCTGTTTTGTGTACAGTCATCCTTCTTCGCACCTTCCGCAGGCGACTCTCTACACGGTAGTAAAATTAGATTACCACACAATAAAGTAAAATAAGTACTTTATAATTGATACAAAACCAAAACGGGATAGGCACTTGTGAAGCAAATGCCCGCGGGTCACGCGCGCGTATTTAACCCAACGTGACAGGGGGTGAGCCCATCGCCGTTATAGGGTTCACACACCTTGTGGTGTGCGGGTTTCATCACTATGTTGTCCGACCAACTGGACCACAGACGCTCTAATAACGTCTCTAAAGACGTCACTGTACGAGCGTTGCGTTGCGTACATAGGCTCTGAAAAAGAGTACCATTGGTGCACGTCGAGCCCGTGCCTCCCGAATGCAAGTCAAGTATCCGACCAACTGGACCACAGACGCCCTAAAGCTAAGCTTATTACATAATTTGTATCCATATTGAAGATAGCTACGGTACATATTGCGTGATTGACGTCACACCGACTAGCTCTGCGATCAATTTACAGCCTAAACTGTTTGAATAGTTACCTACGTATGTAATTATTATTGTGTTCTCAAATGAGTACTTAATCTCTGTGTAGTGCGCTTGTTAAGCTTCCGTTTCACACGTCATAGGAAAATTTACTTTATGAAACTGCATTAAGGAACCATGTTATGACTATTATCGCACAAACATCGACCTCTCTCCGTATCTTTTCAGTCCTTGGGAGAGTAAATAAAACCCGTATAATCTAAGGGTAGCAGCCTGTAAGCGCCATCTTTTCTCTTTCAATTTTCATTTTCGTCCCATTATCAGTTATGCTTGTGTTATCTGTTGTAAAAATCTCAAAATATCCATCACTCATTGACCTTGGAGGCTTCAAATCACACGTTTCTTGAATGGCGAGTAAGATCCGCGTTATCAGGACCAGATTAATTTGAACCCTTGAATGTTTCTGTCACTGTAGAAACGGAAGCTCAGTTCCACAGTCTACGGACTGTCTTCTTGGTGTTTTTTTTTAGTATTAGCGTTGTCTTTGACGACGAATGTCAAGCAATAATGGTTGTAGATACCACTTAAGTTTTCACGTTATCTCTCGATAGCGCTGGTAACGTTTGGCTACAGTTTATTTTTCGATAGCCGAGTACCTTTATGTATATGTATATCTAAGAAGATTTTAATATCAATGTACCTACGTACCTAGCTAGGTAGGTACGTAGGTATGGTATTCAGGTGTATAACGTTCCGAAAAACGTGTAATGGAATATGTAGGGTAAAGCTACGTAATGGTTGTACAGCTCACTGTACAGTGATTGAACATAAACCCTCTTACCAATAAACACGTTGTGACTTATACAACGGTTATTACAGGTCTTCTTGAACTGGTTATTCCGTATTTGATATACAACTGACAAAGTTGAGCTTTGTGTATCTTCGAAATAGCAATTCCGCCATTATTAGTAAGGCCCTTACTTCCTAAATCTACTTATAACAAAAGTTACGCTGTGTAACTTACACACTGTTTTGTCTTTTGCGTACAGAAGGTCGAAAAAATTAATCTATAAAAATGAATTGATGTTCGTTAGTCTCGCTAAAACTCGAGAACGACTGGACCGATTTGGATACTCTAGATCTGCACATGTCCCGTACCTGACAGTTTTGATAATTGCTTCATATCTTTCTACACTGTTGTATTTGACATAAACTTGTTAGCAATCTTGTTGAAAATATATTTTTTAATGCAACGTAATTATTTAATAATGTATAAAGTTTCCAAGTCACAATGTTAGTTATAGTTACTGTACTCGTCCGAAACGGCTGTACCGATTTTTATCAAATTTTATATGCGTATTCAGTAGGTCTGAGAATCAATTTTTTATTCATCTACCAGTTGTATTATTCCCAATATACGGGGTATAAAGGCAACTTATTATAGCAAAACATTTGTTTACCGGGACAGCTAGTAATCTTCTTTTCGTAATTATAAAAATACTGCCGAAGTAAATTTTTGAGTATGAATGTGGAAGGATACAAGGGAAGAGGGAGACCAAAGAAGGTATGGATGGACTGTGTGAACAAATGACATGTGCGTGAAAGGTGTAACTGCAGAGATGACGAATGACAGAGATGAATGGCGAAAGGATACGTGTTGCGTCGACCCCACCTAGTGTAGACATATCATAATGGGCAAGAAAATAATTTAATTAGTTATTTTTTACTGTTTCCTCACCGATATACATTTATTTATTATTATAGATACAATAATGCTTACAGCTATAGAGCCAAGACGCACTTATTGCTAAAAATTAAACACACACATTTACATACTTTCACAACAAAAATAATACAATATAAAAAAAATTAAAACACATAACAACAAAAATATAACAACAATAAATTTACCCATTATATTATTTATTTGGAGAGGCCTATGTCTGATGATGATGATGATTATTATTATTTATCTAAATACATTTCGAATAGTCGTATAGTAACTTTGTTACTGGATGGAAGAATACGTTAGCATCTGGGCAATACACAAGGAAATGATTGATGAGACGTATAGCCTTTGTCAAATTATAGTATTAGCCACCCACGAATAAGGTTATCGCTTAGTTGGGGTCAAGACGAGCGCGTACCACAAATCAATACATATTGTAAAAAGAGTTAATGATAAGAAACATCGCCATACTGTGCGCCTCCGCCATTTTTAATTATGAAAGACATGAAAATGGCTTGTTTTATTGTTGACGTTAGGTATTCCTTTATTAGAAGCTAACAAGTTTTTGTTGTCGTCTCTACGTCACCTTCATGATGTTTTAGTGGCGCAAGAAGAGCCATCTAAACGGTAATGGACAACATCGTGATGAAACCCGCACACCACAAGGTGTGTGAACCCCTATAGCGGCGATGGGCTCACCCCCTGTCACGTTGGGTTAAATACGCGCGCGTGAACTGTGAGCTTATAATTCGTGCATTTAATTAATGCGCGCGGGCCTTAGATGTGTGAGTCGTATATGAACACGCTAGTTGACAGTTCAAACGAACAAAACTGCCACAAACACATCTAAGGCCCGCGCGCATTCATGAAATGCACGACCTATACTAGATGACGAATGACAGAGATAAATGGTGAAAGGAAATCCCAAAGCGGGGTAGGCAGAGGCCCTTGCTAAAGCAAATGCCCACGGTTCCACAAGCGTATTTAACCAAACGTGAGGGGGGGTGAGCACATCGCCGTTATAGGGTTCACACACCTTGTGGTGTGCGGGTTTCATCACGATGTTGTCCTTCACAGTACGAGCGTTGCGCACATAGGCTCTGAAATAGAGTCCCATTGGTACACGTCCAGTAGCCGGACTCGAACCCGCGACCTCCCAAGTCAAGTATCCGACCAACTGGACCGCTTTATAAATAGTACACTAGTAAATAATCAACATCATCAGCATCAGCCTGTCCACTGCTGGACATAGGCCTCTACAATTGCACGCCACTGCGATCTGTTTTCGGCTTCTCGCATTCAGCTTCTGCCAGGTACACACACATCAAAAGTGTCTACTGTCTAGGGATCAAGAACATTTTCAGCTCTAAAAAAAATCTAATTTATTTAAATCAAATCTGGTCTTCTGGATTGGTCTCCTACCTAATTCCCCATGCCTGTATCAATGACTTATCAGCACATTTTGAATAAATTATGAATGAATTCAGTTGTTGTAAAAAATATTCTTGATTGCAATCTTCTAAAATGTATTTGATCCCTAGACACTTTTGATGTGTGCATTTACCAAAAAAACATACGTAGGTACATAGCTACGTCACGTAACTGCCTAACTTCCCTACTACCGACGTATGTACCTACATACCTACGTAAGTCATGTAACTATATATACATAGTATACATCGTGATGTTGGTATGATTATTTACAATTGTATGAAGGCAGCGTGTCGTGATTGTACATAGGAATTATCTTGCACAAACATTGAACTGGGCCACAGGTATTTACATCTTTTATCATCACATATTGTAACTCGTTGGTAAGTTTGTATGTATGTATGTATATACAGGTTGATTAGGAAACGCCATTTTCAAGTCGAATTCCACTGTCACGCTGGTGTAGTGCGGAACGGAGCTTGATCTTTATTTTACACTAGCTTCCCGCCCGCGGCTTCGCCCGCGTGGATTTTGGGCAAACACTATTTTTGTTTTCCCTCGGGAATATCAATTTCCCAGAATAAAAATTACCCTATTATTTAAACCGGACTTGTAACTATACGTCTGCAAAATTCCAAAGCAATCGGTTCAGCAGTTACGGCGTGAAAGCGGAACAAACAAACAAACTCACTTTCTCATTTATAATATTAGTAATATTTTATAACTTTTTTATTTTACATTTTGTAGATGGCCAGTGTCGTACTATGAAAAGTATTTACACTAAATAATAATAATAATATGACAGTCAGCATGTCTGCCTGTCTGTCTGGTCTGTTCCGTAGGATCGCTCTTCACAAACTCTTGTACTTGTATGTACTTGTAATATTCAGAAAAACTGACTTCCATGAAAAGAAAAGGCTTCTCGACTATTTTGCTAGAAAAAAGGTACCATGATAAGGGAATGGCCAACAACATTTTAAAAAAATAATGGGCGGGCGTCTAGTACTGGCTGAAATAGGTTATTTTTTTTAATTAACCCAATCCCCCTGTATGACTAAGCTCTATAAAGAAACATTCATCTTAAAATAATATTTTCCAATCACCCTGTACGTATGACAGACTGATGTCTCAGGCAGTGTAAAGAATAAAAAAAAAAGCGACACACACATGCACACAGGCTCAGTTTAATATAATACTTACTTGCCTCAGTCGGTCGGTTGCAAAACTTTTTATGCCAACACTCGTAAAGATAAAAAAAAAATATAATAAGAAAAGTGTCTTTTCTCTACGAATGAGAAGAGATGTAAATAAATGTGCTATAATATGTGTGTAAGTGCAAACATATCCGGATCACGTGACCTGACGTCATAGGAAATGTACCGGATATGTACTGGATAGTGGCGGCCGGTGTAATAAATCTAGTATCATAGTCCGTCCAACGAAAGTATCCAATAAACGTCTGTTTCTTCTGGCTTCTTTTACTAAATAAATTAATTCGACCCAAGAACGTTTACTTTTGTTTTTTGAATCATACATTACTTTCATCAAGCTTTGTGTTATGTATCTGTATGTAACAGCACTTGTAACGATGAAATAACCTAATTTACCAATAAAATGTTCCCTCTATATTGTTCACCGGGTATATAGGCGCAAATATAATCAAAGACAAGCTCGAGCTTACCTTTGTTATTTTATTCGACGTTTCGACGGTGAACAATATTGAATTATAATGTCTGTGCGTGTTTCATTAAAAAATGTTCCCTGTTAAGCCATCTTGATAACTTGTCAACATTTTAGGAAATGTCTAGGTTAGTGTCTCTCAAGAGTTTTAATATTTATCTAGAAATGAAAAAGTGCACAATTAAAACCTTGTTATAATCGAAAATAGGCTAGAAACTATATTGTTCAAGATCCCACTTGTCCCTACCGTTTCGTTTACGACACACTGGTTAATAACCAAAATTGTATGTCATCATCATCAGCCCATACTTGTTCACTGCTGAACATAGGCCTCTCCAATTGCACGCCACTGAATTGAAGCCGAAAACAGATCACCGTTTTCGGCTTCTCGCATCCAGCTTCTGCCTGCCATCTTGTGTATATCATTAGTCCACAAATTGTATGTAAATTCCTATAAAACTGTGGTCCATATGCCTACCATCTCATTAATGACACACCATTATCCAGCTTTTCCCTGATGTGCAAGATTTTTTTTTTAAGATTTCTTTCGTATTTGTGTCCCTTTTATTGCACATAAACAAATTTCGTTATATTCTAGCTTATAACATTAACTCAGGAACAAGTGGTTTATCGACTTTGAACTAGCAACAGGTTCTATCTGATCTTAAAAGTTCATGCATTTTTTTAAACAAAAAGTACTATATGACATAGTAATACTGATCAAACTCGTATCATACTGACGGTTTAGATACGACGTATTGCCAGTTCATAGTCGATATCGATGGTTTCCAGCCAAAACAGATCACAGTGACGTGCAATTGGAGAGGCCTATGTCCAGCAGTGGACAGATATGGGCTAAGCGACATTTTTGTCCAAAATTTGTTGAGTATGAAGTTTGGATCGTCTTTTTTTTCTGCGTCGATTTGTCTAGGTTTCATACCTGTATGACGTAGTTTGAGATGTTGCTTACACGGTAGAGATTATGTGTTTTTTCTCCCAAAACATTGCTTTATTTAAACTTTAAGCCACTCTCCTGTGAAATTACTTAAATGTCGCTTAGACCTTTTTGGCGGGAAGCCATCGATATGTAAAACAATACAATCAAATTGTCGCAATAGACTCCAAGCTCAAAGACCCAATTAAACATATTAAACGATTAGAAAAAAATAACATATACACACAAATTATTTATTTATCGACACTAAGATACGGATCGAATTTAAAAGCATGTACTTACCTATTTTACAAACAAGGCGCACGAATCTAATCTGAAAATCTATGGCTAATCTGGGCCGAAATCGGTTACCTACTTTTCAGTAAGGTCGAAAAGGCCTTTTTTTTTGTATTATCGTGTCGGTTGTCTCTTTCTAGCGTCTACCGAATGGATGAATGGATACAATCAGACACCTGTTCACTGATTTATTTGACTTACCCTCCTGTACTAATAGCACTACTTATGCATAGTGTGAAAGAGATTGAGACTATTATTATATTTTAACTGAATTAATTAGTTTTCAACCTTCCCAATCTACATATTTATTTTTCTGAAAAAACACACAACCGTCTGTCTTTTACGTAAAATATTGGCAATCCGTACCTGGTCCTCGCAATACAGGTTCACCTAGTGCAGGGACCACAAGCTATTTTTATATTTATAAAATGTTATCAATTTTTTGGGAAAATAAATAATTATTATTATGGATACCAACAGCCCTAGCAGGCGCGTCAAGAAATACACGACGTATAAGAAATACGCGCTGTGATTGGCTGCTATGTCACACATCGTGCGACTCAGCTTGTTTCTACCAATCGCGGCGCCTGGTATGTCTTGTCATGTCTTTCTTGGTGCGCTTTGCTAGGGGGTTTGCCATCATCATTTCACTTTGTCCATCTAAAGCAATACAAGTTAAAAGTAACTTGGGAGACCTATCTCTGCAGATTCTTGCCACTTCTATCGACTATTGATTATGTTTGGGTGCAATGTGTATTTAAGTTACACAAAAGCGTTTATTTAATTTTGAGAATAATTTAGCGCTGTGTTGGAAGTTGTTTATCCAATCACAAATTATGGGATTATTTTTTTTTGCACAGAGTGATATAATCTAACCGAGATATTATTCGCATGCTTTGCAGCAATTTCCTTGTACAAAACAATATGTTACTCTTAACATGGATTTCGCAAAACACAGGGCCTTAGTTAGCCTATGTCGTGAGTACAACAAAAAAAGTATCCAGCAATAACTCTATTACTAGGTCGGGTATCCAAAATACTAAGGTAGGCAGTGTCCTTTTGCCTATATGGTGTGCACGCTGCAACATACAGGTGCAGTCTTTGTGCGATGTTAACACTTGTATAATCTTCGCGAAGGCATACGACTGTTCCAATTTGTCTTGTAATTACCACATAAGCGTTAGACGATCCCATTTTCCTTGGAAACAATGCGAGTTTTTGTTATTTATCGATTACGATACAACGGAGCGCCAAGGCCTCTGCGGCATCGCGGACGTACGAGCGAACTGAAATACAAAACGAGCGGCGTTATCGAACATTACATGGCACAGTTATCTGGTGTCTAGGTGGACGTGTTGCCGTGCCGGATTTTGAGTTGAGCGTTCTGCGAATAGGAGCTTTTGGAGAGTTTATTGGTGCTTTATGGTTTTGTGCATAGGGTAACATTCAGTGGCGTGCACTGGCTTTTATGACAATCATCATCATCAGCCCATACTTGTCCACTGCTGGACATAGGCCTCTCCAATTGCACGCCACTGTGATCTGTTTTCGGTTTCTCGCATCTATCTTCTGCCAGCCATCTTGCGTATATCATCAGTCCACCTTGCCTGAGGGCGTCCTACTTGCCACTTGAGCTTGCTAAAAGCTCTTTGGCTAAAACGATGAGCTATGTCGATGACTTTGGTTCTCTGTCGGATCACTATCGAAATGAATAATAACTTATTACTACATTATTACTTTGTTTTTGTAAAGTTTTTTATAACTTTACAAAAACAAATATTAGAGCATCTGTAGTCCAGTAGGATCGTGGAATTGTAACCGGGAGGTCGCGGGTGTAGTCCAGCTAGTGGACATATACCAATGGGACTCTTTTTCAGAGCCTATGCGTCCTCAATAAATTGTGTGAAAGATAATATTTGACAGGTATTATTGGATGATCAGCTATCACCATCACACTTTTAATTTGTCCATCCAAAGCCCAAGACAGGTTAAAAGTAACTTTGGAGACAGTACAGTCTTAAGGTCTTCAAGTCACTGGGGTGAATAGGTACTTTATAAACAAGTGTGCTCCATCGTAGACCACATCGCTGCTTAACATCAGCCAGGATGGTGGTCAAATGCCTGTTCATTGTGATAGAAAAAAAAGAAAATAATATCTCCGCAGGTTCTTTACGCGAGTTTATGTCTGTATGGTACAGAGGTAGACAACACACAAACAAAACAAATCTACGTCTACGAAGTCCAAAGTTTAATCACAGGAATTTAATACGAATATTATCTAAAAGACGTAAAATGTAATATTATGTTATGTGTTACGCAGTCTACTGATTATCCTCAATTTCGTATCAATGTATTTCCTGAGGATAAACATCATAATTGAATTTTAATCAATGCTCATCACACCACTAATATCTGCGATTAATTTATTATTTGACGACGTACGCATGTGTGTGTTACTTGTGTTGCTCTATTGGCTGGCAAAGTGACAGTTTGTTAAATATTATGGAAAATAATAAACTGTACATCAAAATTACTAATTTGCACACCTAAAAAGCCAAATTTATCATCAGAATGGCAATTAGAAGACCAAATCAGTAATTTTGTCGCTAAGTCAGTATTTTAGTTAGGTTAGGTTAGACATTTTTGATGCACGTTTAAATACTATCCAAATATTATTACCTACTAGTGGACTCGACAGACGTTGTCCTGTCTTAACTATTAATATGAATATCTAGGGTGGTCTGTGCCCAGCAGTGGATGTCATTTTTTTCTTTCATAAGAACCTTCTGCTGTCATTAATAACCACAACAAAGAAAGAATTAGCGAAATCGGTCCACTCGTTCCGGAGTTATGCCGTGACAACGAAAAGTGGCTTTGATTTTGATATAATAAATAGACTGTGGACTCGACAGACGTTGTCCTGTTTGAACTATTAATATGAATATAAAAATAGTATAACCTCCAGGGTGGCCTATGCCCAGAAGTGGATATCACGAAATATGAACTATCCTATCTCTCAAATTGGACGAAATTACATATAAATGCCAAATTTTGTGAATATCGGTAGCATTGGTGAAGAGATCATTGGGAACAAACATCATGACACTGGATTTTTATATATTAAGATACTAGTGGACGCCCCGCGATTACATTCGCGTAATTTCTGTTCTTCATACAAACTATAACACCCTCTATAGGTATAGCGACGCGACCAACAGGATCGGGGTAAAAAGTATCCTATGTCCGTCCGGTTCTAAGCTACCTCCCCACCAAGTTATAAATGGAGTAACTAACACGACTTTCTTTTATATATATAGAATTTGCGTAATAAGGAATAAATAATGTCAATATGGTTACAATTTATAGCTCAATAACTCGCCTGAACAATATACATCTCGAGATCCCACAGTGGGCTGCGACATGCCAGGAAAAAAGGCAGCTCATGTATATCTATTTATCTCAGACAAGCATGGAAATGCTGGGAAATCTTGCCAGATATATATCAAGGTAAATAAGGCTTTAAGGCATTATCATTTAGATTCATAACTGAACCTTCGAATATGTAAATAAAGCATACGTCCGAACTCAGTTTCCTTGAAATTGTGTTCAGTAACAATACAGTTTTATGATAATTATTATAATTAGTTGTAACTCGATTTGTGATTTATTTTCCTTCATTTATTAGGTACATCTTAGTAAAGAGATCAAAGTTGTCTAAAGTACCGCAGAACTGTTTTCTGATTATTGCGTGTTTAAGTAGTTTTATAAAGCTTCGCTTTATAACACCGCTGTTCATAAGTTTGTTATGATTATTTTCTATAATTATTTATATTAGTTTATACAAATTTTATATTATTACATAATTCATTACCAGTGTGCTACATTATTATGTTATTCTATTTCTCAATTCATTCTCATTCATTAAATCAGAAAGAAATTTTATTAAAAATCAAAATTAAAAGTCCAAATTAAAAATCAAAATATTCAGAACTAAACATTAAAGTCAATGAGAACAATGATATTTACATTTTCTTAAAAGCCACATGTGTTCTTTTCGAAAGTGCCCAACACAACAGACTTTGTTTTGCCGATATATGTTATTCCTGTTCCTGTGGGATTTTTCGAAATCCTTTCGTTTAGTTTAGCTTTGTTTGACCTAAAGTACCTACCTACATGCCGAATTTCAAGCCTCTAACATCTTCAGTCTTGACTTTTTATACAAACGGTTTTTTCCCTATAACATAGGGGCATAGGGGACCGTAGGGGTGCACCAAGAAAGGAGTTCCAGAAATTCCCACGGTAACTGGAATTAACGGAAAAATACTTTTGTATGAAAAATCTAAACCGCTCAAGTTAGACGCTTGAAATTTGGGATGTAGGTACTACTAAACTACGCGAATGTAATCGCGCGGCGTCCACTAGTAGGTAAATACACACATCAAAAGTGTCTAGGGATCAAGAAGATTTTTTTAGAGCTAAAAATAGCTCTAAAATATCGAATTTATTTAAATCAAATCTAATCTTCTGGATTGGTCTCCTACCTAATTCCCCATACCTGTATCAATGACTTATCACCACATTTTGAATAAATTATGAATGAATTCAGTTGTTTGTAAAATGTATTCTTGATTGCAATCTTCTAAAATGTACCTGATCCCTAGACACTTCATGTGTGTATAACCTTATCGTGTAATCACAAAACTATTACAAACTGCGGTAATATAAAACAAAGAACCAATTGTAAGAGTATCATAATTTCTGGCCGGGATTTACGCGGTGTCACAGTTATCAACGTAGGAAATTCTTTAGGCACATACGGTACTGTCGACAACGGCTACGAAGTACGATATACCTGAAACACCGCTTTTTACCGCGCAATAAGATAACAAATGCTTTGAACAGTATACCTAAGGATATTTGACGTTCATGAGGTAAGCCTACTGATGGAGACAAACGTATACTAGCAATAAATGGATTTTCATGACCAACTACTATACACTATACACTTCACGCCTTTTAATCCCAAAGCTGGGGTAAGCAGAGGCACTTGCTTAGTAAGCTAATGCCCACGGTTCACGCGCGCGTATTTAACCCAACGTGACAGGGGGTGAGCCCATTGCCGTTATAGGGT
>SJJU01006240.1:0-10218 GCA_012932125.1 Conopomorpha cramerella | reverse complement strand
TGAGCATGAGACCCAGGGGACCCCGAACAAAGAAAAATAAAAAAAACAACTAGTTGGTTGTTGCCTCTTTTATTATAAAAATTACCTATTCCTAGTAATATTACAAGGACCTCGGGTCAGGGCGTGGGTTACTGCTTCCTTTTTTTATTTAAAAAAGTGTACCTCCTTAGATGTGGGCGACTCACTCCTGACGGCAGCGCAGTGGACCGGGGAGTGAGGGCACCCACCCAGCTTACCGGTATGGAACGCACTCACGGAGCAATCCCGTGGTATATTCGAACGAGCCTCCACGTAGTAGACGTCCAAATGAAGTAGCAAAAATAAAGTCCGTAGAGTAGACAAAAAAGAAATACGTAGAAACGTAGACAAAACGTAGAAAAATAGACAAATTTGTAGACCCTGGAAAGAAAAACACAATTAGTGTTATGCCCTCCTTTATTAAACCTATCCCAGCAAGGAGAAGAAATAGGTGTTCTTACCTCCCAGCCCACACCAAACCTTCACCCGTAAAAGGTGAAAAACGCCGTCAAGGTCACCACGTGTGAACTGGAGGAACAAAGTACTCGTTAGAATTTCACAAATATGAATACGAAAATCCTATCGGAATCACAAGAAATATGCTGGAATCGTACCAATAAAAACGGGAAGAGGAACGCAACATCTTATTGCGCATTTAGACTCCTGCGCACTTTGCCGGCGCAGGACAAAAAAATGGTATTCCGTCAATCGAATTATTCCTGAAACAAGAACATTATCGGTAATCTGTCGTTTGCCAATGAGATTATCGTCATTTATTCACAATGTCACACGAACTTACCCTTAGACTAAATATTTAATATTTAGAAGCTCGTATGCATCCGCCATCGCCGACCGGCGAAAAACGACAACCTCACTCTCACCCATCAAACCATTGACATGTTTGACGTCTGAAGGGTCATTCTTTTGGCAAACGACAGATTTGAATCACCGATTCTCTCTGCCAAACGTTCTGTTCCACAGAACGAAAAAATGTAAAAGTGCAACGTTACAGTACCCCCCCACCCAGAAAAGTTTCGACTCGGGAGAAACAACGATGCCCTCAGCGTTCAATGTAAAAGGGAAAAACAACAATCTGTTGACCTTAAACAATCTGGTCAAGTCACACTCGACAGCGATACCATCCCCGCTGGAGAAAATAAACCTCAGGTACACAATAGATGTAACCTGCAATTTAAACAGTCACCATGCGTGGCAACATTATAACTGTTGCTACTACCACACAGAAAAAACAAATGTCCGCAGGGGTCCTACCAAAGTACCAACCAACACGGTAGTAGGCCACTGTCGAAACACAAAACCTTAGTTCAAAAATATGCCCTGCCGGGAAAACAACTTCCCAACAACAAAACGCAGGCACGTACAAAACGATCGAAGGAAAAAAATATCGTACCAACAGTACCCACTTCCCCCTGCATGTATGACAAAACACACAGGAAAAAATATTTGGTACATTCAACGCATACATAAAAAAATATTCAGTCCAAGGGGAATAAGACACTAGTGCGCCATACGCACTATTGCAATCACTAACGTGTTTCTACCCTCAACACGGTGAAACACAAAAAAAAATGACCTAACAACTAACAGTAGGTAAATTAATGTTTCGACCAATATTCGTGGCGAAACGCCAAAATACCCACATGAAACTAACCTATAAAAATGTTTCTACCATATAACCCGGTGAAACACAAAATACAAAATGAAAAAAATACAAGAGAACCCTACCTACCAAACACAAGGTAACATATTCAAAACTCCTGCGCCGAGTCTTGAATACGCTAGCCTTGTGATTTTTTCGCCTTGGCGTCGTTGGCCAACAGAAGGCTGGACCAACACGTGCGAGCACGTCCTACGGCGGTATGGATCCGATGGAGACCCAATTCGTCCCACGCCCCCATAACCATTCCGTCTACGGACTGACTCAACCACCAAAGGCTTCCTACGACGAAACTTGCTGCATGAACCAACCCCACAATCAACAAACTGTCCCGGCAAGTGTTGACCGTAAGGCCGCTTCAAAACGTCGGGCATTAAATCAAATTCCCTCCAAAAATCGACACCAAAAATAAAATTCGTGACAATCGAAGGTATAACATAAAAACGAATGACCTTTGTCATTCCGTTGAAAGAAATAGGTAACGACATGTAACCTAAAATTTTACATTTAGACCCATCAGCAACAGTGGTTACTGGAGTCTTAATATTCCTCTCTAATGGATAACCCATACACACAAACTTTTTGTGGGCATTATCACCAATAACTGACATGGCAGCACCAGTATCCAATAACCCACAAAGTGTGGTATCCATTTGAGAAACATTCACATATGGCCGGACATCACTAACCACAGTATGTTTATTTTTGGGCAAAACTGGAGAAACACTTTTCTTGCATTTAAAAACATTGGCTATGTAGGATAACCAATCCTTCCACTCTTTTGTGTTCCTACAGTCCGGCCCTACAAAATTATCAGAAATGGCAGACACAGGTTTGCATTTGGGACAAGCTTTTACTGTATAACCTAACTCCCCACATTCTTTTCTGGAGTCGGCACAAAAACCACTTGATTGTTGTGACAAAAAAATCACCCTGTGTAGGCTTCACTGACCATAGTGAAAAGCAATACTTTCTTGTACCTTTTATCCTTCAATTTATTCTTTTTCCATGAATCCGGGTGACTTTTTCGCTTCCTTCCTTTGTTCCTTATTTTTTTTTGTTTCCTACATATTTCACACAAAAAAAAACAAAATTTAGCACACAGCACGCACAGTATTTTCGTAATTTTTGTACTAAGGCGCCGTTTTGGACGCAACAAGAATCGAGCCCTGTGATTGGAAATGGAAAATGGAAATGGCGCTTTTCGGAACAGAACGCTCACACAGAGTTGGCGGGTTCTGGTGTGAACTGTTGAGTTTGGTGTCAAATTTGTGTGGGATTCAGGGTGTTTAATATGAAGTTTCTTGGAGTGGATGATAGCAAAACACATAGACAACACATAGATTACCATAAACAGTTTTTTTTCCGAAATATGGATTTTGCGGATATTGGAACTATCCATAATATACATAAATTTGAGACATTCACATTGTCAGTGCATACGTCGAGAAATAAAGAACAAATACCAAAAGAAAACATGCTAAATACTCTTCGCTTTTGTACAAAAAATCTATTCTTCACTTGCCACTTCACGCTGTTTCAGTCGCTTACAGAAACAATCGAGACGGGCGTAATGGCACTGTTGTGTCACACGAGGAGACCACCCAACGTTAACGTTTTAATACGCTAATGGAACACTAACTGCGGAAAAAACATGTGGGGAAAATGCAAACATCTTGATGAACGACAAATCAAAAATAGGTTCAATACGACCCTGGTTCTAAATAATTTATTTCTCGGAAGTAACGGGCCTATTAAACTCAATTCTGAACAAACTTATACAGGAAGTAGGTATGTAAGTATTCTTAAACAAAAACGTTAGCAGTGAACAATATCAGACCGTTTAATTCTATTTTCGTTTAGGGTATAATTATCGTAAATATGTAGATAGCCTAGTTTTTTGGATAGATATTTTTTTCCCAAGATTCTTACCTACATACCTTCATTCATACTTATGAGATCACTCTAGTGAGTTAAATCTTTTGAGATATGACGGTTCGTGTACGACTTACTTGAATACATTTAATTTTCTTTTGAATAAAAAATTACACACATCACGCCTTTTAATCCCATAGGTCCTCATCGCTTTTACAGGGTTCACACACCCTATGGTGTGTGAGTTTGATCACGATGTTGTCCTTCACCGTACGTGCGTTGCGTTTCGTACATAGGCTCTGAAATAGAGTCCCATTGGTACACGTCCAGTAGCCGGAATCGATCCCGCGCACGATTGCAAGTCAAGTATCCGACCAACTGGACCACAGACGCTTTCTTTTAAATACGCATATAAGTTAAAAAACCCAGGCTGGACGTGGGTCAGAAGTACTTTAAAGCTCATCACCTAAGTAACTGTCAGCGATTACGGAAAAGAGACAAAGTTGCTGACCGTACCAACGAGCCCGTCAATATGACTGAAACTGACGTTTTCAATTCAAATGTAAAGTGAATTGACGGTGACGGGTAGCGATAAGATGCAAATGGCGTTCTTTATTTCTCATTTTCAAAATTAATTTTTCGCTGCAATTATTGTGTTAAAGCGGTGGATTTAGTGTAATAATGTGCTGGTGATGAAAAATAATGTAGTGAGAGTGAGAAATAATGGAGAGGACTCCTATTTGATCAATTTGTTATTCCCGTATAAAGTTCCACGCAGTATTGAAATGTGATGGTCCACCATCACATTTTAATGTGTTTTTGACACGACTTTGACTATTGACGACTTAGTATGACTATACTATAACTTGAACACCAAGAGAACTACTTTGTTTGTGGCAGAATTGTCGGCTTTAAAGCTGAACATAAGAGCCAAGAAAGAAAAAAATAAAATTAAAAAAAGTTAATTAACAAGCAAACGTAACATTCCTTCTTTACGTTAATAGACGTCGTTCTGTAGGTATCTTGTATCACACCGAGATTTGACGATCTTGTGACCGTGGCGAATACACAATACGTTGTTAACTGCATCGGAGTTGCCTCAGCGTAAAACACTGAGCGTCTGTGGTCCAGTTGGTCGGACTTGTAACCGGGAGGTCCCGGGTTCGAGTCCGGCTACTGGACGTGTACCAATGGGACTTTTTCAGAGCCTATGTACGCAACGCAACGCTCGTACGGTGAAGGACAACATCGTGATGAAACCGCACACCACAAGGTGTGTGAACCCTATAACGGCGATGGGCTCACCCCCTGTCACGTTGGGTTAAATACGCTTGGTGAACCGGGTATTTGCTTTAGCAAGTGCCTCTGCCTACCCCTCTTTGGGATTAAAGGCGTGAAGTGTATTTATTTTTTTTATTTTAATTTCTAGTAATGCTTTTAACGTAACCTACGAACTTTCTAATCTAATCGATTTCCCCACTTAAAGCTACAGGTCCAGAGTAAACAACGCTAAAACCATCAAATTATTTGCAAAATGAGAAACTTGCTCTTGATCCACTGTTGCTGACATTTTCTCCCTTGTCGCTGTGGAAACATAAAATGTTTAACGTTAAACATTTTTCTGCTCTTTCTAAAATAAATATTAAAATTGCGTCTTACTAATCTAGTATGGTTTCAATACCTTGAGGTTTTTACTTTCACCCGCCCATGATGAGTTCACTTATAAATGGAATATTGAACTCGTTTATGTCGGTTGCACCAGCACGATACTAACTGATTGAAAAGAACACTTTCATAGATTTGTTCACATTCAAGCCGTTTAAAATAACATAAGTACAGCGACTGGGATATTCCCACCCACTTTCCCACCAGTGTGATTCCTGTTAGAGCCACGATCTACAGCGGCATCCAGAATAGACAAGAGCTCAATCAGTGACAACTGGGCTAGATCCTGGGGGGGCCTAGCCTTCTGTCTTGGATCCCCCATAGTTATTAAAGTAAAGACGGTATAGAAATAAGAAGAAAAAATATATATATGCGCTACATTGCAATGCATACATATGATTTTTCTTTTTTTTGACTTCCCTAATCTAAATAGTGGGAGACAGCATTATTACAAACGAGGCACAAATTGCCTTTCGGGAGAGCACCACGGGTGAATGCGGAGGACTAAACCTAGCGTAGTACAGCGACCATGTAAAAGTGATGCTGTAATACTTAACGCAGACTTTCTAAAACGGACTAATTGGAAAATGTTGTCCACATGCCTTTAGATCCATAAACTATTGTGTGAAACATCAGAGCAAACATACAACAGCATCTGAGAAATTGTCAAGTTGAAATATCACAGAAACCTCTCGCGAAATATAACACACAAAGCCAAATTATTGTGATGCGGAGCGTTATAGTGCTCTACCGCCGTCTGTCGACCTCGCAACCGAATGCCATTCAGCGGCATCGAATGACATCACAATATTGTATTGTGGGCTAAGTATGATACGAGTGAATGATGTTATGAAAACTCTCTACGTACCAAACACCGCAATGGCGGGCGGCGAAAATTGCTGACCACGGGACATTACAGAGCCTTATGTAAAAAAAAATAGTATTCGACGCATGAATATATGTATAATATGACGATAGACGAGGACGCTAGAAAATCAGAAAGAATTATTTAGTGGATGTATGTAGGATCACTTTCATTTTTATAACATACGTAATAGCAAAAAAAATTTGGAAAGCTTTTTAAAATGTGTTACATAATTAGATTACATTTAAATTACGGACAACACATTAAGTGGACATGAACATTTACATCACCCATATAAATCTCTTTCGTCAATCGACTTTCATCCATTCTCTCCATATGCCCAAACCAATATAAGAAAAATTACAATGAAATTAACGGAATAATACCGTTGTCCGCCAGCGGCGCGAGCTACGAGCTGCGAAGTTTAAAGAAATGCTGAAACATCCTGACAACCGTGCGTACATACACCATATTACTGTCGCCGTAATATTTCTTACGCGTTAGTTTGTCCCTGTGTTCATTCGATAACACCGATATACGTCACGTTAGTGTGCACATAGACCAGTTCACATCAATGTGAACACACATTCTCTGAAAGGAATGAAAACATTTTATACATTCATTATATTTAATTCAAGGAGTGAGTTGATTTTTCGCGATATCTTTTCTTGTGTTTGTTACTTTTACATGCGCATCTCAATGCCTCGCGGTTTTTAATTTGCGAAATTAGTTTAGGTTAGTTTTAGGCCATAGTGGGCTAGGTGGGAAGTGTGTCCTCCCTACGAGATAGTTCGATATGTACGAAGTTATAACGAAGTTTTAAAACTATTTTAAATGTACACACACTTCACGCCTTTAATCCCAAAGAGGAGTAGGCAGAGGCACTTGCTAAAGCAAATACCCACGATTCACCAAGCGTATTTAACCCAACGTGACAGGAGCTGAGCCCATCGCCGTTATAGGGTTCACACACCTTGTGGTGTGCCGGTTTCATCACGATGTTGTCCTTCACCGTACGAGCGTTGCGTTGCGTACATAGGCTCTGAAAAAGAGTCCCATTTGTACACGTCCAGTAGCCGGACTCGTACCCGGGACCTCCCGGTTACAAGTCAAGGGTCCGACCAACTGGACTACAGACGCTTTTAAATGTGTGTAAACCTTATTATTAACGCGTAAGAAATATTACAGCAACAGTAATATGGTGTATGTACGTACGGTTTTCAGGATGTTTCAGCATTTCTTTAAACTTCGCAGCTCGTAGCTCACGCCGCCGGACAACGGTATTATTCCGTTAATTTCATTGTCATTTTTCTTATATTGGTTTGGGCATATGGAGAGAATGGATGAAAGTCGATTGACGAGAGAGATTTATATGGGTGATGTAATGGGCCGGGTGAGTAGAGGTCGCCCCATATGGACATATGTTGACCAGATTGGTGATGTCCTGGCCGAAGGTGGCGCGAAAAGTACTCGAAACCGGAGGTCGTGTATGAAAAGATGTATGAATGTAGATGAAGCGAAAGGGGTATATCACGACCGTGACAAATGGAGATCTGTAGTCTCTACCTACCCCTCTGGGAGACAGGCGTGAAGCGTATGTATGTATATATTTTTCTTATACGTATTGTTAATTCGGTGGTGACATACCTATTTACTGACATATGTAGTACTACTATTTATCTTCGTCAGATCGCGGAGACAGCAGGAAAAACGCGCACAGACCAAATTAATTATGTAATCTCCCTCCGAACTGTGTCCTTCCATGGGCCAAGAAACTGGTCTTAGAATACTGTCGAAAGCCATATCATGAGATGGCTTTCAACAGTATTCCTGTGCATCTATACTTATTACTCGACAATCTGACGCGGGTTAAATTGCCCCTTCTTGTTTGCTCTATCTTGCCGCAATGTTTAATCAAAAGAATTTCCATAGCGCAGAGACTTAAGATGTTTCGTCCATATTATTTATTTATTTAATACTTCATTGCAACACAGTACAATAGGCGGACTTAATACTATAGTATTATCTACCAGTTAACCCCACAACATGAGATAAAAAAGAAAGTTGCGGGTCAGTATTACAATAACAATAGTAAGGAAAAACTTTAAACTTAGACTAAGTATAATTATTTAAACAGAAATATCAATAGATACGTGTAAACACTACTGTAATACATATATACGTATATAATTTAAATTAAATGTACGTACATAAATAGGATTTAATATTACTTACTACATACATATAAACATACAATACATATTACAACAATAAATATATAGATGGAAGACACATAAGAAGTCAGTCATTATAAGAACTTAAATAGTGCATCTTCAGGAGGTTTTTAAAAGAAGGACGGGAGGGGGCTCTTCTGACATCAGTACTACGAGTACTAGATGTAGCCCGGCGGTCTTACATGCAGTTTATTACGTTCCCGTGAAAAAAGTTTGTAAGTTTCATTGAAATCCGTGCTGCAGTTATTACGGGAGAGAATAAGAAACATCCATCCAGTATGTAGTTCAAAAATATTTGACATGGTATAATGTTATTACCTACTAATATTAATTTTGTATGTATGTAGGTATGTTTGTTACGAATAAACTCAAAAAGTACTAGTCATTTAGATAATTGACTTATATTTTAATGGTAAATTCCTGAATAACTAGGCTAAATTCTAGTAGGTATATTACTATACACTATTTTCACGAAGTATATCATTTACTCTATAACAGCCTATAAGATAAGTGTATTATTTTGTTGTATGTGTATTAATATTCCTTTATTATATTTTATTTTATTATATTATTCCTCTTCGAAGGAAGAACTCCGGAGGCGTGGAGTAGAAGTGTGGTCGTCCTGTTCTTCAAAAAGGGAGACAAAACCCTGTTGAAGAACTATCGACCCATTTCTCTTCTAAGCCACGTCTACAAGCTGTTCTCAAGAGTGATCACAAACCGTCTTGCGCGAAGACTCGACGACTTTCAACCTCCGGAGCAGGCTGGATTTCGGAGCGGTTATGGCACCATAGACCACATCCACACAGTGCGGCAGATCATAGAAAAAACTGAAGAATATAATCTGCCCCTGTGTCTAGCAGTCGTGGACTATGAGAAGGCCTTTGACTCGGTTGAGATCTGGTCCGTTCTGGAGTCTCTGCAGCGTTGCCAACTTGACTGGCGATACATCCAAGTGATAAGATGCCTCTACGAGGCTGCCACCATGTCCGTCCAAGTACAAATTCAGCAGACACGTCCCATACCATTGCATCGAGGAGTGAGACAAGGGGATGTTATTTCCCCGAAATTGTTCACAAATGCAATGGAGGATATGTGCAAGACGCTGCATTGGAAAGGACGTGGCATCAACATCAATGGCGAGCACATCTCTCACTTGCGATTTGCAGACGACATCGTCATCATGCCAGAAACGCTGCAGGACCTTCAACTGATGCTGAATGACCTAGCTGATTCTTCTCTACGGATCGGCCTACGGATGAACTTGGATAAAACCAAGGTCAATTCAATGAACATGTTCTACCGGAACCGATTTCAGTACAAGGCACCGTTCTCGAAGTTGTTAAAAAATACGTATACCTTGGGCAGACATTGCAGTTGGGTAGAAACAACTTCGAGGACGAGGTAAACAGAAGAGTTCAGCTGGGTTGGCCAGCATTTGGGAAGTTACGTCGAGTCTTAACATCAGCGATCCCACAGTGCCTGAAGACAAAAGTCTTCAATCAGTGTGTCCTACCTGTAATGACATACGGAGCTCAGACGTGGACACTGACGGCACGGCTGGCCCACAAGCTCAAAGTCGCACAGCGTGCTATGGAAAGGGCTATGCTCGGCGTTTCTCTGAAGGTTCGAATCAGAAATGAAGTGATCCGCCAGAGAACCAATCACGATACATCTAGGTACCTCATCGTTTTAGGCAAGGCATGAGAGTGGCAGGGGCCGGCCATATTAGCCGTAGAACCGATGACCGTTGGGGAAAACGAGTTCTCGAGTGGAGACCGCGTCTCGGCAGACGGAGTGTAGGACGCCCTCAGGCAAGGTGGACTGATGATCTACGCAAGATGGCTGGCAGAAGCTGGATGCGAGAAGCGAAAACAGATCAC
>SJJU01006238.1:0-17592 GCA_012932125.1 Conopomorpha cramerella | reverse complement strand
CTTTTTGTCCTGAACAAAACTTACCTCTACACAGATTCTTCATCCAGCGTAACGTGATCCCGCTTGGAATTGAGCGGTGGAAGGAGCGTGTTTTTGTCAGTACGCCAAAATGGAAGAGCGGCGTACCGGCGTCACTGTCTGTTTTGCCAGCAGCCGGGGCCGTGGCCGCCGGGGAGTCGCCGTTGCTGCAGCCCTATCCGAGTTGGGATTGGCATATTTCTGGTGAGGATTTCTGGAGCGTCTGTAAGCCTAGTTGTCCAGTACACGAGACCGACTGCTGTATTCATTTGTTCTATAGAACATAACGTTATAGAGTAATATTTTGTTCGTCCTTTTCTATCTCTAAGAAAGTGTGAGAGAGAAACTTCTTTCAATTATTTTTTTAAAGAAATGCGCACTGATATTGTATCAAAAGCTTAAACCGGTTTAAACTTCGTTCTAAGTATAGAACAAATGAGATATTCAGCGTTTACTGTGTCTCTATTTCAGTGCCTATGTACGAAGGTTGTGTGTAAAATTGATGTGTGAAGAAAAACATCAAGATCTAATTCGCATACCACAGGGTGTGTGGATCATATAAGAGCTAAAGGCCACCCTATCACGTGGGCATTTGCTTATCATTCTTTCAAAAGCCGTGAATTGTACCTTTGTCTGTTAGTTATTGTGACCAAGAAAATAAACAAGTAAGTAAAACAAATTGCACCGCAGACAAACCTCACAAGTTACATATTAAATCTTCTTATTTGTGATAGAGGTAGAGTTAATACGTAGATCTGTAATTGAGTCGTTGTATAAAAGCTGTAACTAATACGATTTTACTACACTGGCAAGTATTAAGAGTCTTATTTACAGCTTATATCCACGACCCACTTGGTCCTGGGACCTGTATCATAGAAGTAACAATTGTAAAATAAAATTACAATTCAACGTACATTACGACTTTTAAAAGAAGTTTATAAAATTATGTACGGTACGTTTAATCTTCGCAATGTACATCGAATTGTCAAAAGTTCGTGTCATTATTTTTGAGTAACGGGGCCCCTTTGGATTGGTTTGGGGGGATTGTATTTCCTGTACAAGTGCTAAACATAACATGTAGCATTGTGCCGTGGGGTGTATTCCCATTCCGTGCGAATTTCGAGATAAAACAGAGTCTATGTTCCTCAGGGATAATGTTAATGATGAAAGAACTATCGAAATCCATTCAGGTAGAATATTAGTAACAAACGTGCAAAACAAAGTAAAATTTCTTCTCCTTGATCAAAGTCCAAAACACCGAAAATAATTAGAAGAAGTTTTGCATAGTTTTGAACTAGAGACGGACAGTTAAACCAAAATAACCCCCCAGATATACCTGATAGGGTTCGTCTCTGTATGTGTGATAACTTATTGTTTCCATTATAGTTATGCACACTAGATATATACGCATAAAATTCAAAGAATTCAGTGAACCGTGGTACAGCGAACCACTCCTCACTTTAACCTACTCTATTACTAAACATCCGTAATTTCTTACAAAACGTCATTATAACTGGTTTTAATTTTCCACAGGCAATTGCACGGGCTTCACGTCAGTGTTTCGTATGAACATCGACCACTGCGGCGTAATGTGGGCTCTCGACTGGGGCGGCGTTGAGTCCTTCGAGACACCGCGCCAGCTCTGCCCACCGACACTATTCGCCATTGACCTGAATACTGATACACTGATAGGCAGATACGAAATCCCGGCTGAATTCGTCCTACAGAACTCACTGATTACCAACCTCGTGGTAGACTCGAGGGATGCGCAGTGCAAGGACCTTCACGTATACATCGCTGACGAATGGCGCTTCGGTCTCATTGTCTTCAGAGCCAGCGACGCCGCATTCTGGAGATTCAGTCACTTTTCCTTCTACCCTGAACCATTACTGTCGAACTACACGCTACACGGTGTCAACTTTCAATGGTCGGATGGTATATTTGGTTTGTCCCTGGGGAAACTAGTCCAAAGTGACCGACCACTGTTCTACCATCCCATGTCTGGCTCCAATGAGTTTTTCGTAATGTGCTCTGTATTGCGCGACCCATCTCGAGTTACCAACTCAGTTGATGAATTCAAGCTGTTGGGAGAGAACAGGGGCGCCTTCGGTCAAGTGTCCGCGGCGGCCGTCGACCGCAGCGGTGTCATGTTCTTTAACCTCGTTTCACAAGACAGTATCGGATGTTGGGACACAAACAAAGACTACACGTTAAATAAACTGGGTATTGTTGCTCGAAATGAAGAAGTTTTAGTATTCCCCAACGATCTAAGAATAGACCATGAAAACCGACAAACTGTTTGGGTAATCACCAACCGCTTGCCCATGTACCAATTCAATCTCATCGATCCAAATGAATTTAACTATCGTTTAATTTATCTGGACGCGAAGAATGCTGTTCAGAATACTGTCTGTGGAGATAATAAGTGAAAAATACATAAGTGATTAAAGGATTTATCAGTAATATGGTTTTTTCATGTTCTTTATTTCCCCACGTTATTATTTACTTTCGTAATTAAAAAACACAATTTCCTCATCACGTTTAGTGTTATGGTTTCATATCGTCCCTTAGCTTACAACACCACTTAAATCATTTTTACCAACTTTACAGGAGACGAAAAAAACTGTTGTTGATTGCATCGCCAACCGATTTGAGCGCTGTGATCATTTTTTGAATTACGGCTTCTGATTAGTTGAAATCTATTTCGTGAGACCAATGGTTCGACGCACAAAGCGCAGCTTTATCCGCTTCAGCATCATTAAAATGTAAAAACCGCCAAATTTCGACTAGAACGGTGTTGTTAGCTAAAGGACGATTATAGTTTGATCTCGCATTTGATTTATCTTTTACTCGCCTGACAATTTTTTTGCTGTTCTTTCCTCACGAACTTTTGTTGATTGCTGTGTTACTAGAATTGATCTCTGACTGTTTGTGTTATCACTACTGAGGTCTTCAATTGCAGTGATATCACTTGATTGCGTGTCTGTACGATCATTATCATTTAGATTATACCTATCACCAGTATCTGCACTACTCGATTGGATTATTTCTAAAGGTTTGCAACAACCATTTGGTACTCTTTTCGCAATTTCGTCGTGACTCTTACTATGACTTTCTGTACTTGCTTGAGTTGTTGTTGACAAAGATAAAAGTTCGTTATTTGTCGTGAATGAGAAATCTCGTAATTTGGCATCAGGCGGTTTTTTCATAAATATTTGTGGGTAGTCTGTTATATATGACGCTGTCGATATTCTATTACTGCTGCCAACCATTGGGGATGGTGTTTCGGAATGATCTGTAAGTGATTCGCACGGAATATTACGAGATGTAGAAGTGATAACAGGACTTTCTGTCTCGTCGTTGCCTGTTTTCTTCTTATATGCTCCAAGTTTCAGCATCATTAGGACAAATTGTTCCAGAATGCGATCTGTATCTCGAGGAACTACTACGTCGATGGTGATGCCATCGTCGATCTCTTCAACAGTAGGTCTTGGCGTGTAAACGAAACTTTGAGCCACTTCGATTGGATGTTGGAAATCTGTTTGACTGAAGCCACTGTTGTCAGAGCTTTGTTCACTCCTTTCTCCATTATGATGAAGCAGTCGTGATGATATCGATGCTCGTATTTGATTAGATTTCTGTCGTAAAAGTGCGTTGTCTTTCGAAGATGTCAGATGGCGTTCTGAATATCTAAAATTTTTAAAGTAAATGTAGGATCACATATATATTCGAGGGAGCAATAACTAATGTACTTTATAAAGCCTGCTTCATATTAAATTATTGAAAAATAACTAAGACACTATTCCTCTATTAATTGCAATGTCTCATGACACAAATCTTAGGCACCAGTACCAAACTTACAACTGCAACAGTCCCTTCCTCAGCTGATCTTCCCCCTGCAAGGACTTGGTCCGTCGCCGGCGCACAGCCAGCTCCAGCCCGTAGTCGTGCTCACTCGACGACAGGGTCATTGTCCTGAATGTTTTGAAGGTCGACGCAACTTTCAGAGTGTGGTAGTAACTGAAATAAAAACGATTCTAAGGTTATCTATAGGAATTATACATTGTGTCGCACAATTTTTGACGGAAGATGCGTTTATCGTCAGCATACGTATTATCAGTCAGAACATATTTAGACATGTAATCTTTCAAAATTGTCGATGTGTCAGTGCGTCCAGTATACAATACGCGCAAAATTTTAAATTATTTCAGTATTGATACAGGATCAGAAAGGCAAAAATTAAATGAAAGCGTATTTCGCCTCTGTAAGTGGTTAGTGTTGCACCTCGTATTTAGTTTAACTACGCGGCAATTTTCTCCGAAACTAATTTGAAGAGCCAAATCTCATGCAATTTAAGCCAAAAAATACGAGGGAATAATGCCTACAAATTACAAAACTCAGACTTGGTGTGAATTCCCACTATTGCACCAATAGTGGAAATTTAGAACATAGGCATGTTCTTATTATCGAATTATTTACAAAAAAACGAGCGGTACTTAACATTTGAAGCCATTAAAGAATTGTTGTGCATGTGCAACTACATTGCAACCAACCACAAAATAACAAATACCTACCTACCGAATTATACATTCTTTGAACCCAACAAGAAAATCCTAGAACGTGTAATTAGAGAAAAATACTGAGGAATTAGGCGCTAAAAAATGTTCGACGTACGAATAATATTGCAGACGGACCAAAACCATACCGAAGCATCAATAAAATATAACCATCCACATACCTGTCATAATGGTCGCAAGAATGACGTCTCTATTTACGACGATATTTTCAATAGGTAAATTATAATGAATTTAATGTAGAGTTCAAATATTGTTTGACTATGTATTTCTATGTGTATTCATTCTTCGTTAGTATTTATTTTACAGTATATACTGTAAAATAAAAGTTATCTTGTATTATTATATTTAGGAGTAGCTAAAAAATATAGTTGTTTTGTTGTTATTGTTTGTTTCTTTATATATTTTGTCACATTAAGTCATCTACTTAAAAATAAAGTACCAAAATTAAGTGCACTTCACGCCTTTTAATCCTAAACCTGAGTAGCTCTCAAAACTGATAATACACACCGCATCACCTGTCAAATGTTGTCATGTACATCTAACCGTTAAATTATGAACGCTTTGTACACTGCTTTCTAAAATATTCAGTGTACCCATCTCATCATCATCAGCCGAGAGCCTCCCTCAATGATTTCCGTCATTTGGGGGGAAATGCCAATAATCGCCATGCCATGCTTGGCAGGCGTGTTGGCGATCGCAGTGGTTTTTAACTCACAGAGAGCGCTCTGCACGTTCTCTGGAGAGATTCCTTGGACGATTCTTACGACCTCCACGACGGGAAAAGTTGGGCTGGGGTGGTGACACATGTATTATATTCGGCATCACCATACGGCTGACCCATCTGTCATAACCCAAAATGATGCTTAGAAACTTACTGCAATTTGTTTTTGTTCATAAATCATTGAAAACCTAACTCACAAATTCGAATCTAAAATAATGTAACCATATGACAGATATGTAGCCTGTCCCCAATGGTGAGTCACGAACTTGTCACTAAATATCTTCGCAGTGACTGTGTAATGTCAACATTAATCTAGCAATTAATTCAATACCAGTGTGTTAAATGATCGCAAATATTTCACTAGTACTACATTGGCTTCATTAATGTGTATTAGATATCAGTTCATCCGCAACATACCTACGGCATTCTATTTTTACATACGTATGCAGTGCAATGAGCAAACTTGAACCACATTGCTTTTTATTATCACGCTTTAGTTTCTTGATTTATAATCTGTGGAGGTTATTCGTCCAAAACTGTGCAATGACTCAATATGTGTCTCTGGAACCGATCCTTGCAATTGGTGAAATCGAAAATAACCAAGTTTGTTGTGATTTGCCACACCAGAGAGAGACAAACAGAGGGGGTTTTTTTTATTGACAAGTGGAAAATCGTCAACTGACGGATATACTTCAATTGCTGTGGGGACGGCGATAGGGTTTCTGCTTCTTTCAGCTATCGCTGGTCAGATCCTGCGAACCTTAGTAACCTGCGAAATATAGTTTCAAAAAGACACAATTGCATAGAGACACAGTGTCAACGTACAATAGGAAAAAGACACAGTACTTATATGTTGGTACATAAATCGAATGCTACAACATTAACCGTTTATAAAGTAGGTGAAATATACATCCCGCTTAATTCTGAACCATGTTGTAACCGTATTGAACCATGTTGTAACCGAAGGCATGGAGAGGTACTCATCATAGGTAGGTAGGTTAATACTAGTAATTCTCTGTCCAAGTACTTTTGTTCGCGATATTACAATATTTGACGAATGTGTTTGACATTGTGACCCTTTGAAATTATGTCTCTTTAAAACAAATTCCTGTAAACTGAGAAGATACTTTCAAGCCCCACTTTACTGTAGGTACTAGTCTCTCTATTTATGGACGTTTCTGGTCTCTCGTTTCTGGTCTCTCCGATCTGGAGACGTTTCTTTTTACTTTTGTTTGCCACTTTTCAACGCACAGGTAAGTAACTTAAAACACACTTACTCAAGCACAAGAAGCCACATATAAAACGCCGGCGTAATAGAGACGAGCTTCGTGACGACGAACTTGATGCAGGGCGGGCGGGAAGCGCCCAACAACACGCATATGCCGAGACCCAACGCGAGGCTGGTTAGCTCACAGAGCAGTTTCCTTACTGCGGCCAGGAGTAGCCACGGTAGCACTAGGGTCGGACGCTCTTCCTGAGTAGGTATAGGATACATTAATTAATTAATATCTAAAAGACAATGGGGATAAAATACGTGCATAATAGTAATATGAAGTCGACTTTCTATGACTTCATGCGAATCATAAGGTATTCGAATGGATCAATAATAAAAAATAATAATAAATACACTTCACGCCTTTTAATCAATAATAATTTTCTTCTAAATTTCCTATGCTGATTTGTATCGTAAAAATGTTTCCTCGAAAGGTAACTTATTCTTTCCTATCAGATTGGTAATTTCCACCGTGTATCCTAATAATCTTCCCACCCCGTTTCACCCCATGGACGTTAGTTTATGTACATGCGCAAAACATTAACCTTAATGATAATTAGAGCAATTATTCACCATATTTGATATATAGTACTAGTAGATGTATCAAGTACCTCATATATACCTACATATCTCGTACCTATATCATAGTACCTATATAGATGTATCAAGGAATAATCGAGGTTAAAAAAACATGTTTTGGTGTTTTTCAGCACGTTTTACCCACGTAAGTGGTTCGATAGAAAAGTCTACTGAATAACTTTGGGACACAATACTGACTGACCAAAAACACAGGATACAGCAGAACCACATAGGCCGCCAGATACACGTAGACTGTGAAGCCCTGCATCAGCATGAGGCCAGAGATGATGGCGCGCACTGTGCGCTGCAGCGGCCGCGACAGCTCCTCCGGCATTCGCATCTGCCATACCTATTTTAATGGTATAACATTTGGTCTGCTGAATGGCAAATCATGTATCATGATTTTCTCTCATTGTACATGGCGGAATATATGTATTTAAAATAATTTAGGCGATCGTGATGGAATAGTGATCAGGGCAATTGTTTCTAGGACTAGTCGCCGGTTCGGTTCCCGCCGCCGACATGATTTCGTGATGAGTTGCAGAATTTGTTGTGTGCTTCTGGGTGTTATATTTATCTACATATCGTTAAATTAGAACAAAAGTGACACAATATAAAATGTGTCATTTTATGAAATTGTACCTTAACACATACGGATACAATATATAAATTGCCTAAGCAGCATGTTTCGTTTTGGGTCCTTTTTAGTCTAACTATGCGATATGTATGTATTAAAGAATTATTATTTACATACATACTATCACTTTCTTAATCCCCAAAAGGAGGAACCTTATGATCACCCTTTCGGCCACATTAAGCATAATAAGGAGTTAATAATGTCAATATCAGCCTTCAGTTACAAGTTGCTAACTACTAACTACCACGAATAAACCTAAATATCCAGATCTCATAGACGGCTCCTGCAACATGTCAGCAAGAAGAGCATTTTATGAGTTCTATTAACACCCCGATGAGTGTGGGATTTTTCTTAATTCGACCGTATATGTATCGACGGTTCGGGGTAAATATGGTATAAGCGACAAAAACGTAAATGTGCAGGAGAGCCGTTTAAAATATCAAAATGACTAAAATGTAGATAACTTTTTTGTTTATTAACATATTGTTATGAAATAAAGACCATTGAACTTTGAAAAAATCTGTCTTTTCGGTGACATTTATAAAAGCAAAATAAAAAGGTCTCAAAACTGGTCGTTTAAATCAAATGAAAAAAAAGTATGGATAAATCATCAAGGGCATAAGCGACTATAAAAATCGACTTAGAGCTATGGGAGTGAGCTCATGCGATAGAGAAAAAAAATCTAAGTAGGATGGCATTCATAACTCAGTTTGGCCCAAAATGTCGCTTATGCCCTATTTATCCCGAACCGTTGATATGCTTTTTATGTTTCTTCGTCGTTTATGAACCGATTCTGTTTTTGTTGGAAAGAAGATATTTGGGTATGCCCCATTTGTTTTAAAGAGCAAATTTTATTTCCACTTTCCTGAAAGAAAGAAAAGGACGAACGTCCTAATGTTCAATTACGTCTTGTTCGATAGAACAAATAAATGGGACTTACCCAGTTATTTCAGAGGTGATCCCATGATAAGGAAATCAGGGTTAAATGAATGGTAGACCAGATAAATCGTAAGAAATTTAAAATTTTACTGGTTGAAGTCGCTTCCTTTTTCTTTGAAATGATATTCGTACAAACCTGCTTAAGATTAGCGTTTACTTTGAAAAGTGTAGCGTCGAAAACCGTGGTCAGGATGCCCAGTAGAGTCCACAAACACACTTCATTGGATAGACTCACGCCCAAGTATGATAGTATGTTAAGCATTATTGTTATTTTTACGATTTTAAATTACATTTTCAATGTTTTTGTTGTTGTTGCGATACGAAATCGCGTGGATTTGATTTTTTTTATGAAATTCTCATTTGGTTGGCAAAGGGCTACATTGTGTCGAGCCGTTTTTCTTAAATGTAACATGCCCTTTGTACCTTTTCCTATTAAGTTATATATTGATGGAATACTCTCATCTAAACTGGTAAAGAAAACTCGTAGGTAATCACGTAGTATTTATTATATGTATAGTGATACAAGGATCTTGTAGCATATGAGTAGGTACCTACTGAATATCCAATATGATATTATGTCGATAGCCACACCTGTATTTCTCCTCTTGTAGAACCAGCATTATTCATATCAAAACTCGATTAGTTCTTAATTTCTTTGCTCGCTTTTTAACCACGCCTCAAAAGAATTGAAATTGGTATACTAAGTAAGTAAATATAAATGAGAATTTATGTAAATTCGTATAGGTATAGGTATGTATACATAGGTAACTCAAACGCCATACGTCACTTCGTTGACTATGGACCATGAACAAAATCATCGAATGCGAAGCGGCTGCGGCGGCGGCGGCGGCAGATCAAACCCCGGCAGAGAGCACTCGAACCTTGTCCGCCGCGCACGCTCGTGCGTTCCGTGAACTAACCCGAAAAAAAAATACACGCGACTTTCCCGCGCTTCTGTTTTGTGAACATTCCGGAAGTTTAAAAAAAGTTTATTTTAGTGACGGAAAGCGGTTAGTTCTGTTTTGTGTTTATTTTTATCGGTGAGTAGAGTGTATTATTAATATAATAATATTCATAATCGTAAGATATTTATTCAAATTCCATCCCACATCTCACCTTCTTCTGGTTCTCGCTGGTATAGGACCTTGATTCAGTTTCAGAATATATTTACGCCTCGTCCTTACCTTGAGTCTTCGTACGCAGTAGGCACGCGCTATTTTCGTATATTCCGTAACGCGCGTCTACTTACGACCGTCTGTTTTTCCAATCACTATATATTTCATACATAATATAACAAAAAATGGGCCACATCTGTAATAACAGTATTAGGAAGGTAAACCATCTAATAACCAGAGGATATAAATTAGGGTTTAATGTTCGTTTGGTGCATGTATAAAGTAAACACGTGCGCTTGCACAGATGTTTATTTTTTTACAAACGAAAGCAGTTTGCGATACTTGTTTTAACGATAAAATTTAAAAAAAATACTTAAACTATCTTTCCCACAATGGTATAGAACAGAAAAAAATATCTGTCATTGGAATAAGACACAATATTGTTGGTACATGGTTGGTACCTACTATTAAGTACGTAATATTCTAAGGTCAAGTTCACAGATAGTAAAACTAGATACAATTCTTGCCATACATACTATGTGGGTTATTTAAACAGATAAAGTAGGTACACGCACAGTTTACAAAAGGACTCGCCTGACACTTTGTTGTATAATGTATTTACTATGTAAATTATCGAGACGCTTAGCGATATAATTTTTAAAACGGATCCGACATTGCAACGTTGTCCAAGGTTCCGTAAGGCATGACATCACTTTGCAATGTTGTGACAGTACGTAAGACTGGAGGAGTTCCATATTAAAAATATCTTGTACTGATAGATCCGACAGATAACGTATTATTAAAATATTAAATAGCTAACCCGGCAAACGTTGTTTTGCCAATACAGGTGAACTATTAACCGATTTTCCCTGCTATTATATGCATATATGTACCTTCCCTAAGAATCACATTATCTAGTAAAGAAAACCGCACGAATATCCGTTGCGTAGTTTTTAAGATCTAAACATACAATACATAGGGACACAGTGGAAGGCTGGAAGGCGACTTTGTTTTATACTATGTATCGATGATTGATTTTAGGCCCGTATTCGTAAAGGAGACATCCTTAATTAATGGAACTCTCAAAGGATTAGCCAGGTTAACAGTTTGACAAGGATTTTCAGGCGCGTGGCTTTAAATTTTGCCATCCAAACGAGCCTTATTCAACTTTTGATTATTGCAAGAAGATAATAAAACAACAATAACAATTAATTGAGAACGTGGAAACGTTTTTTTAATCTGTTAAGCAATTAAATACAATGTTGCTTGTATATCTTTTGAGGGGCCCGTTGGTTAGTGGTCAGCATGTCTGCCTCTATTCCGTAAGGTCGTGGATTCGAGTCCACCGACCGCTGACTGGTACTTAGGTAACTTTTAAGTACTTGTTGGATGTGTAAGGGTGTTTTATTTATACAAGTATATATTTAAAAGAAAAAAAATGTATTTAAGTAATTATATTTCGTTGTCTGAATTCCAATAACACAAGTGCTTTAGCTTCTTAACATTGGATAAAGGCATTGTGTGTGTTGTTGTAATATATTTATACATAAAATATCCACCTATTTACCTACTACGACGTAGACAAGACTATATTAAACCACATCACACCTTAACTTGCAAAAAAATGTATGAACTTGGTGTTCTTTCAAACATTTATTTGCAATTTAAGAAAAATTTAATGATGAAATGAAAATCCTCGACTAAAACTAAAACCTAAGTTGTTACAGTTCTATTGAAACGGCTATCTATGTGAAATACGGAATAATAATTTAAGCTTTGTATATCCTTGGAATAGTTATACCGTATACATTAGTAGGACCCGTTATATTTATATCCCTATAAACCTGTACAACAATGTGATACGTATATTTCTTTAAATGATTTCGTATCACATTTCTATCTGCGTGCGGTCTTGTTTATTAATACTTACACCACTTAGCCCAAACACCAGCCTCATTGAAGAAGTCAGTACAATTAAAACGGCCATAACCATCAACGAAGGAATCAAGATAAAGTGATATCAATACAAAGATATCAAAAACAATACATAGTATAAAACAAAGTTGCCTCCCGCTATCTGTCCCTATGTATGCTTAGATCTTTAAAACAACGCAACGGATTTTGATGCGGCATTCTTCAATAGCATCACTGCTAGAGGAAGGTTTATAATGTACAGTCGGCCAAGAATCTGCTCTACCACCCTAAGGTTGAAACTCATATGAATGTCATTAAACATTAAGGTTCATTGTTCAATTGTCACAATATACCAACTCTACCTTATTGATGTTTTAGTGACACAGGAAGTGTCATCGAAACTGATAGACCATTTTCTTGACCGACCGTACTTTACATGCACATAATGGCAGAGAAACACTGTAAAAGCTGTACATTGACAAAACAAGCTGTTTGCCGGGTCTTTGTTGTACAATATGCATAATTCTCTTCCAAATACAAAATTGGTAAACACTGTTACGATTAAAAAGTGAAAATGTTACGTAGATATTTGACGTACATATATCAATTCAGACAAGTTTCGTCATCTATCTTCGATACTATAATAAAACTGTTCATTGATACTTTTTACGAGAAAACCAGTGGATTATATCAAGTTGCCGATTTTCATATTTTTGCAAAAAAAAACTGAATTTAAAAAAGGAACATGTGAATACTTATTTATCATCAATGGGTACTTATAAGTATTTGAACTATTCTTCCTTCCGATGTTGATCATTTCCATATGGTAATACCTGTCTAAGTCAATTTAAGAAAGGTAAACTATACATACCACTCAAAAGTGTAAAGCATACACCAAAAAATAAAAATACTGTTTCCGTAGTTCATCTTCTAATAACATAATACGTAAACAACAGGGCCTGAGAACCAAAGTAACTAATAACCATTTTGGGAACAATTTAGTACGGTTTGTGGACCAGCTAAGTTAGCTAGTACCACTATGAGCTGAGCTTTTGTACTCAATAAAATAAACGTAATGGCAGCTCAAAGCTAGATAGTATGCTTCATTGGTGATTGAGCGTAGGCGATCCGGTCTTGTCACTCGTCTTGCTACGTGACCAACAAAACAATTCGACATGGCTCTTAACAATTTTGTAACATGCCATGGGTGGGTTCATTCTAGAGTAAGATAAGACAGTTTGATCTTCAAATTATTGTTCAAATTTGGTTATGTTCAAGTTTTTTTTTTATCACTATGAACAAGCGTTTGACCACCATCCTGCCTGATGTTAAGCAGCGATGTGGTCTACGATGGGGCAAACTTGTTCACTTGTTATCAAGTACTGTTGGAAAAGAATCTGCTCTACCAGCCTAAGGTTGGAACACATATTCATGCCATTAGACATTAAGGTTCATTGTTTACTTGTCACAATATCACAACTCTGCCTTATTGATGTTTTAGTGACACAGGAATAGTCATCATAACTGATAGACCACTTTATCGATACCATGCACACATAGTATAATACAAAGTCCCCCACCCGCTTTCTGTCCCTATGTATGCTTAGATCTTTAAAACTACACAACGGATTCCGATGGGGTTTTCTTAACTAGATAGAGTTATTTTTGAGGAAGGTTTATAAGTATAATACATGCATATTATATCAGAAAAATACTGTCAATCATGTTTTTCTATAATGTTTGTTCTATTTTTTTTGTACATTTTCAAGGAATGTTTAATGCAGATTGATTACGATTAATGCAGTCAGAGATGCCATCTGTTTGTAGCTGACGATTGTTTAACCAATCATACCGCTTGATCAAAAACTGTTTTCATTGAGTTGTCAAATTAATTACACTTCAATATACTGGAAGTAAAATTAGAGCACTTATACATAATCACTGCTTTAATAACAAAGAAAGTAATTTAAGTGGCACTTGCTGCAAACGCTTTTTTGTATTGTTTTTGACAGTGCTAGGAAATTATTTCTCAGAAACAAGACTTACGAGTTTTCGTAACGTTGTCGAGAACATACTATATGTACTGTCTTAACGACATCTTACTTTAAACACACACACACACACACACAACAGTTTGCCGCTACAATGCCAGAGCAATGCAACTACCAACTTGTAGTAGACTTAGGTCCCAGATACTTGGCCGACTGTACATAGACATAAACATAACATACAGACCCAAAAACTTAAAGTTCAAGCAGTGACATTTAGTGTATTCCCAAACTAGTTGACTAATAAAACCGATAGGGTCCCTAAATTGATCAATCGTAACCACAGATTCATTGTTGGTAACACGACAATCAACTCCTATTGAATCAAATTATATTTTGGCCTATGAATTGATCGTGTATCATTCTGTGCGTAGTCAATTGAATACAGGGGGATATCTATGTAGAATATACCTATTTTTGTAATACCACCTAGAAGAAAATAATTCTATTTTTTCAGAAATAAATAAAAGAAAAATGCATTTAAACTTTTGAAAGATCTATTTGCCACATTCGCAAATAGAATAGGATAAAATATCTGCAAAAATACGGAACCAAATAAATAAGTACCATCTTTTTCATCTTAGTTTAAAAATATAATTTAATCCAACCAATCAGTCAGTCCACGTTTCGTAATAACACCATAAAACCTATAGATTTCCATACATCAGCTAAGTGATAATATACCTTACCTCGTTTACCAATAATTCTTACATCGTATATACCTATTTTATCTCGGCGCGTTTCTCAACAGTAAACCACGCTCACGACATAACGTGAGTTGAGTCGCCAACTCCGCTTCCCAACTACCTAGCCCCCTATATGGTGGTGACAGTCGACTACTTACAGACGGTTACGAGAACATGCCTCTACCAATGGATATACGATCTTGGTCACGTTGACATCAGCATTCTGTAAACATAAGAGCTAGTTTACAATGTAGTTTATTCCAGTGAATCTTTCAAAGTAATACGCGTACAGTATTGCTAAACTTGGTCATCATGGTAGGTACTTACAAGTCATGGATTCCATAAACCTTACGGTATAGGCATCGACAAGTTGCAGACAGGGGCTATTGATTGACATACGCGATGGATATTAATGTTATTTACGTAATAGTACTTACCTCCTGTTTATGTTCCATTATGGTCATGAAAGAGGTATTTTGTCTTTTTTTCGCTTAAACCGTGTTGCGTATGAATGAAAAGATAGACATAATAAAACAGTTATCATTCACATATCATTATCTATAAGGGCTCCATCTGCGATGTCGATATTTTTGAGTTGTCAATGTAATTCCTCGTTCGAGGTATTGTCGATAATCCCCAATAGGGTGGTCAGAAAGTTGGGAGAGTCCTTGGTTAATTATAACCTCACAGACGTTGATTTGTTGAATTTATTTTATGGGTTTTCGTGTTAAAAATTTCCAGACAATCACCCTGTAATCCTAATATCCCTTTTACTGCTGAGATCTTATTTCCAAAACTACATACCATGGTATTATAGTATTTTACTTGTGTTTGAATATAACGTGCATTAGAAAACTGAACCGGAATATACATAAATATTTCTATATCAGGTAACATTAGGCAACCGGATATTTGAGCCTGATGATAATTTCTCATCGACTCCATGTTAATATTGAAAGAAGCTTCAACAGTAGCCGATGCAAACACTAATTAAAAGAAATTAGACGCAGTGGTAGCACAGGCACTTACGCAGTCATCACTAATTGCTGATAACGAAGACTGTGAAGAAATTGTGGAGAAATGGGGTCGGAAGCTTTACACGTGATAACAGATAACACTGTTTATTGTTCTTTCCACTCTTGGGCTTTTAGTAATTTGTAACTAGATGAAACTCTACAGATACTCCTTTGTGGTTTCATGTATGAGAAAGAAATAAGGTTACATTTAAACATATAAACGTGGCAGTGGTTGTTAGTATGCGTGTAATTTTCAAAATGAATAAAAAGTTAAGAAAGAAGAAGACAGAAAGATTATTGAGCCTTACTTGATGATTACGGACTAAAATGTACTAATTTCTTATTGTCTTAGGAAAACCTTTGAAGACGTGGATATCCAACATGACTTATGTCACCAGAATCATTTTAATGTGCCCAATTGAGCCTCAGTGCAATAATAAATCAATCAACATCGGGAGATAACTAGTATATTATTATAAAAATGTTGTACACTAAACGACGATGGGCACGCCATCTATAACGTTGAATCCTACTTCCTACTAATATTATAAATTCGAAAGTTTGGATGGATGTATGGATGGAGGGATGTTTGTCCTTCTTTCACGCAGAAAGTACTGGACGGATTTTGATGTAACTTGGCAGTATTGTAGCTTATAAAACAACGTTTTCCAGGTCAGCTAGTTAAATATGTTTAATGAACCGTGTGTTGTTTGCTAAGTAAGTAAAAGCCTACTAAGCTTTGGTATACGAATATGTGAGTGATTTTTGTTTGTATAGAGTGTTAGCTCATGGATGAAACTAACCTAAGCTGATATTACATAATCTAGTTATCTACAAACACAATATCCGTTAATTTTGAACGTTAATTACCGACTCGCTTTTTTCCCCGGCTCACCTTCAATCAGGTCACCAAACTTGTATCTAGACGACCTACGCGAAACATTTTTTAACTTCCTGTGACAATCAAGATTGCCTCGGAAGGAACTTGAAGGTGCAATTTAATTTGACTTGATGCAATTTTATAAATACAGCGTGGAAACGCGTATCCAGAGCACCATAATATATTCATGTATAAGTGAGCGATATTATTATTTAGATAAACAAGACACAAATTTCATTGTTTGAAAATTGAGAGACAATACAATTAATAACCTTGAAGTAATTACACTATTGTACGCATAAACTGTAATTGACAATCAAACTCTTACAATATCTTATATATAATAGGTTCTTATTGCTTATAAATGTATGATAAGTTCTTCACACAATAATATCAATGGCATATTGCACTAAGGTCAAATTTTACATTGGGAGATGGTGGATACAAGTAAGGTAGCAACTTATCACCCTTACTTATTTTGCCCATGATTAGTAGTGAACATGACAAGGAGGTATCGTGTCTCCATAGATACAATTCATTCTAAATAACGAGTTTTCTGAGAAATAAATCTGTCAAAAATGATGGGAACCGAAAGAGATGCAAGTAGGTACTTTATTCTATGATCGTCTTCGGGCTCGCTCTTTTCTGGTTTTTTTTTCTAAATAAAACTCCTCGTTATGGACGCGATACTACGGTATGTATAGTATAGGTATGTAATTCGTAAATGAAAACGGAAGAATGAGTCATGCCGTTGCGTGACCATAAATATTTACCTTAACCTACGAAGTACACCAATGACACATCCCTTGTAAAAATAAACATCACGTGTAGAAAGACCTCTCAGCCGGACGGCCAAATGCATCCAACATTGTGGTTACGCAACCTTGGGTGCGGTCTATCCTTGAGAGGGTGACCATTTAGAAGAGACTAATGTGGAATTTTCCAGGACGTTTATGTGAAAGATTTTGAATTCTACATCTGTCATTTATGTCTTACTTTGTATATCATCTGCCATCATATGAGGATCGGCTGAAACATTTTAGTATGTACAGCTTAAGCAATCGTAGAATTTTACATGATTTGCTGTTTCTGTACAAATTGCTTAGCGATAAACTGGACTGCTCATACTTAATGTCCAAAATTAAATTGAATTGCCCCTACCATTTGCCTCGACCAGGCACATACAAAT
>SJJU01006237.1:0-16222 GCA_012932125.1 Conopomorpha cramerella | reverse complement strand
ATAAGAACATCTATATTTTAACTCAATATTGTTCACCGGGTGTATAGGCGCGAATATAACCAAAGACAAGCTCGAGCTTACCTTTGTTATTCTACTCGACGTTTCAACGCAGTTGCATGCGTCGTGGTCACGAGTGGACTGGAGTGCGGCGGCTGCGACGTTCCCTGGTTTGAGACGAATTCGCAACTACCCTCAAAGAGTCACTATTTCGGCACACAACACTGATGACATCGGCTGTACAAGGCGATCTTTTTTGTCTTCAGTTTTTATATTGGAAAGAAGAAATTTAAGTCAGGGTTTGATGATAGCAGATTTAAAACTTTAAATAATCGTTCGGGAAACTAGTAATAGTTTAAGTCGGTTCTTCTTTACAATTACCTATGTCTTTTTATTTACAATTATGTGAAATATCTATAAGTACTAATATTAAAAAGCTGAAGAGTTTGTTTGTTTGAACGCGCTAATCTCAGGAACTACTGGTTCGAATTGAAAAATTATTTTTGTCTTGAATAGACTATCAAAAAAAAAACGGGGAAAATTATTGATCCTTGAGGGCTTCCGTTGCGTGCGCTGCGAAAACGGTTCAAGATACCAATAAAATATGTATGAAAGAATTATGTCCGAAAAAAAATGTCCGCGACAGTATATGTCTATGTTAAGATTAACTCAGAACCGTAGAACCGTTTTTATGGTTATCAAATTTGGTAGAAAATTAAATTAAATTAAGAAAAGGAAATTAATGCACTATTTGTTTTTATTATAAAGAGGAAAGAATTGTATAGATGAATATTTGAAACGAATAAAAGCTACTTTCGTCAAGTAGCTTTTATTCGTTGCAAACACAGGAACGAAAAAAACGCGAGTAACACCGCGCGGTACAGCTAGTGTTTAATAACCAGATTCTTGGACGACTGCACTGTATCTTTCGTCTACTCGTTCTCCTAGTTGTTCCTAATAACCAATCCTCCAAACTAAGCCTTGATCCTCGTCCAAATAAAAAGGTTGTTGGTTTTAGATCATTTTACTTATTTTACTCTATTGCACATACGTAGAGTACATCTGACACACGAGATACACGAGTCCCAGAACCATAATGTTCTGTGTCAACAAAAGACAAGCGCGTATATGGTCGGCCAGAAATGTAGTCTATCAGTTTTTCAGCGACTTCTATAAAGGGGTCTTTCTCAATTCGAGAAATGTATACAGAGCTACAGGATATTCTATGCGAGCACCTCCACTTTGTACCCCAACATCAGCCAGAAATAAATCATATAATAGGATGAATATTCCACAAGCCATAAAATGATGCTCAATATACTTGATACGGATTTCGGCATCCTAAAAGTTAAGGGGGTGGAATACCCATCATTTCTGACAATAATTTCTGAATATTCCTGAAAAGATTTGTGGAATGTTTCACTGCCTACACTGCGGTAAGTACTAAAAAGCTCATCACCTAAATACCTGTCCGCGGTAGGAATCGAACCCACGACCCCTACGGAATAGAAGCACACATGCTCGTCACTACACCAACGGGCTCATCGAACACAAATTTGTAGACACCTAGAATAGAATATTCAATTCAATTCTCAATTCTTTATTGCGTTCTACAATTTTATGCGTAAATAGTAGACATTTAATTAATATGTAAAGTTATGGGTAGGTATAATACTAATTGTAAAAGAGGGAGATATTATCATGGCGAATCATAAATACTTACTGTTTTTGTAGACGAAAAGCTTTAGCTGAATAAAGAAAAACTAAAAATAAAACCTCAAAGGGAATCGATTACTTACAGTATGGTACACCTACTTTTGTACCTACGTTATGTTTTCATTTGATTTATTGGAAAAAATACAGGTGTGTTACCTACTACCAATGTAGGAACAATATATATTATTGATCTTTTCCTCTTTGGCAAGAAGGTAATGTTCCCCTTTTTGCGAATCATATAACAATCATTATAACATGAATAATATCTTCGAATATTTGAGCATTTGTAGGGTAATACTTTGGTATGTAGCTGTATGTAGCTACACGATATATTATTATTACTTTCGCCTGCTACTGATCGTCGATCTACTTAGATTATAGAAAACTGTTCCGGGCCTAATATTAAAAAAATTGTTAGTTGATAAGCAAGTTAGGTAAATACGTGTAATTTTAAAGTTCGGCGAAGTTTACTTCTGAATAATTAACTGACATTGCTTTGCTAATATACATTATTGCCCGTTTTCTGTGCATTATACATATAAACCTTCTTCAAGAGACATCTACTAAAGAAAACCACATGAAAATCCGATGCACAGTTTTCAAGATCTAAGTAAACATAGTGAGCGAGCGGGAGGCGACTTTTTTATAATTTGTACTAGTGGACTCGACAGACGTTGTCCTGTCTTTACTATTAATATGAATATAAAATTAGTATAACCTCCAGAGTGGCCTGTGCCCAGCAGTGGATGTCACGAAATATAAACTATCCTATCTCTCAAATTGGACGAAATTACATATAAATGCCAACTTTTGTGAATATCGGTAGCATTGGTGAAGAGTTCATTGGGAACAAACATCATGACTCTGGTTTTTTATATATTTACTTTGTATTAATCACGATCCCAAGGTCTACTTAGCCTAAATAATCTTAGCCCGCGGGCCGAATAACCCACCATTGTTTTTTCATAGTCAACTCGACCCACTCATACATCTCTGACAGTCGGTTAAGTTAAAATATGTGGGCCATGTTGAGTCTGGAATCGTAATAAAAAACATACATTTCACGCCTTTTAATCACGAAGAAGCCCTTGCTAAGCAAATACCCACGTTTCACCAAGCGTATTTGACTATCTTAAGAGTAGGTACAATAAATAACTCAGTAAGCACTTGACAGAATTCAAAGATTGTTTTTAACAAGGATAACTTTCTTATTCCACTAGAACGAAGTCACGGGCAGTCAAGTTACAATAACTAACGATTAAGCAACAGAGTAAGCTGGCCAAATACAGTGTCCTGATTTCCCGAGGCTTGCTAATTGACTACTTAGTATTGATGACTTACGCAATTAGTAACATGGTTTCAATCTATAGCAGTATTTCGCAAAATAAACGATAACGCTCCCTTGTCGGAATTGCAATAATGTTGTTTATGAGTAATTAAAAATTAAGAGGCGTGAAATTCCGATTAATTTATATCCAGAAAATAAGTTACGTGTACTATAGGATTGTCACCATCCCCTAGTAGTAATAAAATCCCTTAATAAATTAGATAAAAAAAATAAGTTTGGGAATATCTGATCTATAATTACATATGTTATAATCATTGATGATGCTACCTTTTACCTAGAATATAACAGTGGCAGTGAAATTAAATCTTGTGAAGATTACGTAATTATATTTTTAGTAGTAACTGTAAAAGTATTTGGAAATACCCATTTTTTAAGTATAGGTATACCAGGATCTGATGGCAAAAATAAAAGTTTATATTATTGCGATTTTCATATTTCAGCAAAACAAATGAAATTTCGAGGAATTGTTTTTGTTGGTGAACCGTAAACTACCAAAACGCTTTAATCCAATCAATGGCTGGCGTAAATTTCGTTTGTATCTTTTTGATCCTAATAGACCAGTAGTGGTGGTAGACATACCTAATTAAAAAATACGCTTTACGCCCTTATTTATAAACCCAAAAGCAAGGCAGGCAGAGGCACTTGCTAAGAAAATGCCCACGGTTTACCAAGCGTATTTGCACCAACGTGATAGGGGATGAGCCCATCTCCGTTCTAGAGTCCATATACCTTGTGGTGTGCTGGTTTCGTCACGATGCTATCCTTCACCGTAAGAGCGTTGCGTTTAAGTCCCATTTTGGTACATGTCTTGCAGCCGGACTCGAACCTGTGACTTCCCGATTGCGATCCGAAGTTAAGTATACGACCAACTGGACCACAGAAACTCTTAATAAAAAAAAACAGTAATTACTCCTTGGAGCACAAGGATTTGCCCACATGTATTTGATCAAAGCATCAACCATAGAAAAAGTTTATTACTCGTAAAGTCTACAAACACAGTAAAGTATTCTTAGATGAAATCCCATTGATTCAATTGAATAAAGCTTGTGAAATAATTAAGTTACTCCAGTTATCAAATTGAATTTGTACCTAATTTAAGGGTATTTTAATGGCTTTAAGGTCCAAATTTGCTGGCCTCCATTCATGCTTCTGTACTGTTGGAATTTTATGGAAAACGAGCATTATGAATTATAAACTTTTGGGATTTTGAAGGTATGGATTAGAAACGGATTATGTGTGGATACCTTATGGATTAGAGTTATATGATATAGAGTAATATGTACCTTGTGCGAGTGTCCAAAGCGATCACTAGGTTTTGTCACTGCTGCTATATATTAAGTATTATGCATTTTTTAATAAAATCCACGTTAATCGAAATATACTGTTTTGTTTTTTATTTTTCAACACAATGAACAAGCGTTTGACCACCATCCTGCCTGATGTTAAGCAGCGATGTGGTCTACCCTATGGACAGGAAGTTAAAACGAAAGAAAGATATTAGTTAGTTACTTACACAGTACATTAATTAGTTATAACAGCAAAAGGAACTGCGTGTTTTCTTTATAAGTAATAAACATTGTGCGTTTTTAAGGAAAAAAGAAAATAAACAAATGAAGACTCAGCATTGAATTTGAGCCGTGGGCTATCAGGGAAATGGATTTGAATCTAAAACCTATCGTAATTTATTAATCAATAATAAACGACTGTTTTCGAGAGTACCAAGCTGATGTCGACCCGTTTACAATACGCTTCCAGATGTACGTAGTATGATCTCTATAGTTTGGCAAGACCACAACTGTACACATTTGATGATGCCTTCCGGTTGACAAATAGACTCCTGACTCAGGATTCATGTTCACAGGTCGTGACGTCATTACAATGACATCGAAGCGATTAACTGATTAATCAGTAGCGCAATCTAATTCGGTGGTTAGAGAACAATGAAATTATATATACCTGTACATTAGTGTACATGTAGTGAGTGTCGACTAAGATCCTTTACACTTTACATAATCAACATGGTTTCGGTAAAATAATCTTATAGGAGCTTTTAGTGGCAAAAGCTTTCACGAGTTCGGTTACTGAGGTCTTTTTTTTAATTTGTCAACGATAGCCACCTCTGCTTAACACTTTAACACGTTGGCGGACAGAGAACAGCTATAGCCGTCATAATAATAAAAAAATCTGTTGTGTCTCTTTTACTGTCCTTCAATGTGTTAAGTAACTAACTCAAAATGTCATCTCCCAATGCAAAAAAAAATCTATTTTGTATGGAGATGAAATTTTTTTTTTGAGTGTTGTATTATCGCTATAGTACAAGTTGTTATAATTGACGAGCCCAACAACGTTTTGAAGACCATTGCTCGGGGTCCTCTTAGAAGCAGTATATAGATATAATAATACCTAGTGGCGTGCACTGGCTTTTTTTACGACAAGTTAGGCGGTAATTCCCAAGGATTGACACCTATGTATAGGTAACTTGTCTTTACAAAACACAGGTCACCCACAAAACACAGGAACTTCGGTTAGCCTATGTCGTGAGTACAACAAAAATGGATCTAGCAATAACTCTTTTATTAGGTCGGGTAACCAAAATACTAAGGTAGGCAGTGTCTTTTTGCCTATATGGTGTGCACGCCACTGGTAATACCACATAATTTACAGAAGATCACATTACACATGCATACATACACACACGTCCGTAATCCCCAAAAGGGGGTGGGCAGAACCTTAGGACCATCACAAGGTCTCTTCGGTCACATTTAGCATAATATGGCATTGAGAAAGTCAATAGGGCTTTCAGTTACAAGTTGCTACCTCATAGCGTGAATAAACCTGAATCACCAGATTCCAGTGCAATTGGAAAGGCCTATGTCCAGCAGTAGACAAGTATGGGCTGATGATGATGATGACCAGATTCCATAGACAGCTCGTACCTACGAAATGCCAGGAAGAAAGTGTCCCAGATCAGCATGTAAAATGAATGAAAACTTAGCTAAATACTGCATAATATTTTGATTTTGAAATCTACTGTTGTATACCAGTCACGTCTTCCATTTTATGCAAAGTTGATTTACGTCGTTGCCTATCAAAACTTAAACATAGCATCTTCGTTTCACTTGTCAACAGGTGTTACCGGTGTGACGTCACGCCGCATGACAGAGCGTTGAAACTTACCTATCAAAGTTTAGCGAAAGCCGTGTCTTGTATTATGCAAACAGGCATCATGTAAGTCGTAGATTTATGAGGCGAGTTGCTAAAATTGCCGGCGACACCCCATGGGAGGTAGCGCTTCACTATTCCTCCATTTATTCATATTTGAGGTAAGATACTTCGTGCGAGCCCTCGGGTACCGTCCGTTCTGTATAAAGGAAAATAGTGGAGTGGTGATTTATTGTTGTTTATTGTGCATTCACGGGTATATTGTATTTTTTTTTTTTTAGGAAACGATGTTATATTTTGGCAGAAAGGAGTCTTTTTACAATCAGTACACAGTTTTTTTTACCTCTGGCTGTTATATCCACGGCCATATATGCCAATATATGTACATAATATAACGACATCTGTCAAACGTAAAATAAATGTGAACGGTTTCTATGTGTCTACACTGAATTTTCGATTCAGTGTAATTCTACCATTTAAAGAAATTTAATTTTTCTCAATTTTGCATTATTTGTAAGGTTTAGTGTTATTTTTATGGCAATCGTGGAAAAATGGCGTTTTATTCAGAAAAAATTATATGGGAGCTAAATTTTACAATCGACGACACTTACTGTCGAATGCATTTTGTCATTTTATCGTCTCATGCTTTCATCTCTAAAAAGGTATTTAAAAAGGAATTTTTTCGCATCATGAAACAAATGTGAGCTTTAACAACATAGAGTTACATTAACTTGTAACATTTTTTGTATCACAATTAGTTCCATGTGAGTCAAACTAATAAGTGTTAGAGTAAGATTTATCAACTTTTCCTACCCCTAAGAGGGTCCGCAAAAGGTGAAATCCGTCTCGCACATAGCCCGCTACTTTCCGAGATCAAAATGTTAGTGGGCAATAAATCCTGAGTGGACCTCTGGGGAGATTGGATAAGTTTTTATTCGTGTAAGTACAAATTATTTCATGATGTGCGACCTTTTTCATGACACGAAACCTGTTTCCGGAATACAGATTCACAGATACATACACTGACATCTGTATTGCCCGAATGGGGGTGGGGTTAGTATCACACACCCTTAGGCTACATTTAGCATAAGCAGTTAATATTTTCAAATATATACCTTCAGTTATAAGTTTCTAGCTCATAGTCTGAATAAACCTAAATCTCCAGATCCCATAGTCGGCTTCTAAGACATGCCAGAAAGAAAGGCAGCTGATAAATTCTACTTGTATCCTCAATCAGCATGGAATTTCCCGGAATAACATGGGGTTACCATTTAATCTTTATGGTAATCTAACGGTAAATATTATGCAACCCGCCTGCCAAATGTGGCGATTATTGGCATTACCCTCCCAATGATCCTGGTAATAATTGCAAGAGGCCCTCGGATGTCATGTGGCTGATAATATTGACGATCAACGACAATTGAGGCCGTCAGCGCTAAAGTGGCCTAAGCCACAGTTTTAATATTCCGACTTAAAACATGTTAAAATAAAACAAAAACATATTCCAAGAATCCATATCATCATCAGCCACATAACGCCCACTGCTGGACGAGGGCCTCCCCAATGAGATCCGTCATTTGGGGTGAAATGCCAGTAATCGCCACGCTTGGCAGGCGGGTTGGCGATTGCAGTGGTGTTGTCGTTTAACTCACAGAGAGCGCTGCTGCCCGTCCTCTGGAGAGCTCCCTCGGTCGTCTCTTACGACCCCCATGACGGGAAAAGTTGGACTGGGGTGGTGACACATATATTCTATTCGCCGTCACCACACGGCTTCCAAGAATCCATAATTTGAAGTAAAAACATAACGTTGGGACCAAAAATAAGCTTCCATAAAATATCTACACACATAAGTCAAACTCATTATTCTAAAAACTCCAATATCTCCATACTGATTGGTCTAGGGTTAGGCCACTTTAGCGCTGACAGGCCCTCAATGCAATCCACGGCCTAATTTTTTTTGTTAAACATACTATTTTTTTTTCAAATGTAATTACAAGTTCATCGACCTCAAGCGAATGGTCTGATTTCATAAAACGTAAGTTTGTATCTTTAAGTCCATTTCGATGGAAGTTCGATGTCCATGATATCTTAACCTCGATCTTGTTTATTTCACTTTCATGTTTTGTCCTATTCAGCTATTAATCGCCTAGGACCTTGTTTGATGTTGTAGCTACGTTCTTTAGGAATTAAAACGTTTTGTCTGGTTAATATTTTGCAACATTGACCATGACTCGATATGATTGCAGTCCGTTGGTCTATATAGGATTATTTTTGTACACCATGCAGAATTTTCATATTATATGCTGCCAGTGATATTTTATTGACGGCGAAAATTTTTTTAATTACCTTTAAAATTACGTATTTTACAGCCAATTATCTCAATTTTCAAATCGATAGACAGCGACAGTGCGGCCGTCACTGAAGCTACTAGGTAGGAGTTCAGTGACTATTATTTAGTGCATATGATAGAATTTTTGTATCAAAAATGTACAAAAAAAAATGTTTTTAATTCAAATTGTTGTGCTGGTGCTGGAGAATGTTATTACGAAAATCCGCGGGTGGTCCAAAGTAATCCTGTATAGGTGTAACTGGCACAAAACCCAACCTAATAATAACAACCAGAAAATAATTTTCAGAAAAGAGGTATAATCCGGAATTCTGAATGTTAAACCCGATCTAAACAGCAAAAAGCATACTGTAGAGTCATATAAATAAAAAATACTTTAACCTGACCGGACATGAGATGTGCATTGCCCAATTTCATTTAGAATAGTTAGCTCTTATTACTATAACGATAAAGTCCATATTGCTACTATTCAACTATTCAAATTAACCTCGCAACAAAGTTTGGAATATAAAGTCAGCATATTAGAATGGAAATCAAATATTTTGGCTGTGAAATGTGGTCGGCTGGCGTTGGACACAGACCACCGACAGGGGTGTTTGGCCGTGGCCTATGAGATAATATAAGTATGTTTCAGTTGATGATTTTATCAAAAACCTAAAATATTGGGCAAATAGTATCAATTTTCTAAAGGCACACGTTCAATTGGCACCCTGATTTACAACAATTAAGTCGTACAGATAGGTGACAACTTCATGATTAGTCTTATTCTTATTTACGATTATCATCTAATTAATTAATGCCGCTAGCGTGTTGGGCACTTTGCCTAGCGAGGGTAACAATGTACAGCACTTTTTTAATATGTTCTAGACTTAATTATTTTTAATTTAATTTATTGACATTAAATTTGTTTAAGGCATGGCATTTTTGACGAAGCCTGTTGCCGATATAAATATGTATTTATTATTTTAAAATAATCATCTTAAGGTGCTGATAAACTTGAACCTTCAGTTGTATGAATACGAGAGTAATAATATGTTTGCGTTGTTCTAAAACGGTGAATGCTCGATGTTCTGTTATAAGTGAATGATCGAGTCTGTCAGCATCTTGATGCGATCGATGGTACGTTTTGGATATGGATGCCAGTAATTTAAATACAAGTAAGAAGTGAGTAAGACTTTCCTTTGCTTCCGACATATTTTTTCTGTATTAACGTAATTAGTAGTTAACCTTATAATCAAAAACATTAACGTATAACATTACAATATGTAACTAAGCTCAAATCTTCACTCTTAGATTTTGTTCAGTTTTTTTTTTATTATTTTAAAGCTTGTGCTCCCCATTTAGGGTATTCTGACTATGTCATCCATGAGAAAACCACAAAAGGATTGTCCTGGTTGAAATCGGTTCTTTTTTTCTTTAAAGTTATTGCATAAGACGCGAACTACGCTGAAGAAACGCCTAATCACTGATTTATATATAAAAACGAGCCTTAGAGAGTACCGGTGGTATTTTAAAATGAAGTTTGAGGTCGCAGGCAATTCGGGGCATGTCCCGGCGGGTTGCGCGCTCAAAAAAACACTAATTATTGATGTTGAATTCCCGACCGCAGACACGAAATGGATATTCTGTGAGCTGGTGCAAAAAGTGACGTATCTTTTTTTGATTTTTACAAACCAATTTCGTCAAACGAAAGAGTGTTATGCGTTTTGCAAGCGTGTTGTGGTATTTCAATAATTTTAGTTACACATAAATATTTTACATTATGAGGGTACAACGAATATAGGAAGTAATGGAAAAATATGAATACCATCTTTTAACTCAGTAATAGGCAAAATAATCGCAATAAAGTTTGTCCTGCCATCGTAAATTTTGTAAACATATCCACATTGTGTAAAACATGTGGGTACATTATTACGTTTTAGTTGTGGTCTAAATCGTCAAATGTTGTGGTATCCGTGAAATGTATTCTGCACGTCACCCAATAATTTCTTTTGCACCATCCCTTATATTGAAATTAATATTTCAGTATGCTTCGTCGCCTGAACAAATACCGCTTCTTCGCAGTCATCAGGATGTCGCGTTTTCGTCATGAAGTATCATTAATTTGCCATGCATTATTAGTGTGGACGTGATCGACGGTTTATTATACAGTCGCAGACTCCTATGCATCTGTTCCCATACAAATATGGAAAATGTATGGAAATACATTTCATGTTACATTGGTCGTTACATTACGGAAGAGTGGCGGCGAACTCGAGTTCTACAATTGCTTCGTTATTCGATCTAATTGTTCGTTGACTTTACATGTAACAAGAGCTCAGGTTTTGATTGTGAATTGTGTAGTATGGTTTGACCGCGACAGTACAGCTTTGATGAATGACTGGGGCCATGCATTAGCTTAACTCATGGCGCTTTGAACAGTGCATTAACCTAGGTTAACCCACCTACGACCGCGATAGGGCGGGGTAACAGTTGCGTTGTCGGAAACAATTTTGTTCAGCGGCTGAATTAATAATCGCCCAATATACGATATTGTCATTGAGTTGACCTTTGACACATGCACAGATAATGTAGTGGGGAACAGTGGAAAAATGTTTAAATTTATAATATTATATATTTAGTTAAGTGTCTGATTTCTAATGTTTTGTCTTTACAGATTATTATTTACGACATTTTAAGGCTTATACATACACAAATCTCTTTCCAGTTTATTAACAATAAGAATCTATTTGATACATAGTCATTTTATACTTCCGTCCTTGTCTGTTATCCTCATTATAAAACTTTAACTCTTCATGATCTCTATAAAGAGTAATATAATAGACATTCTTTCTAGTGATCATTTCTGAACATTTTCTGTAATCTATTGCATCTAAGATGTGAAGAGCTAAGAAGGCAGGAGGAAGGAGTCTTGAATCAAACTTCAGTAACTATTTTACACGTATTCAATATAAAAGAGTAAGTACCAGTTAAAAAAGTGGACCATTGTCATACTTAAAGATTCTCAGCCCATCTAACTCAAGATTATGCACGTCTTTCTATGTATATCGATCATCATCATCAGTCACATAACGTCCACTTCTGGACGAGGGCCTCCCTCAATGATTTCCGTCATTTGGGGTAAAATGCCAATAAACCCTACGCTTGGTTGACGATCGTTGGTGTTGGTGTGTGTGGTTTAACTCATAGAGAACGCTGCTGTCCGTTCTCTAAAGAGCTCCCTCGAACGCCTCTTACGACCCCCATGACGGAAAAAGTTGGGCTGGGACGGTGACACATGTATTCTATTTGCCGTCACCACACGGCTATACCCTGCATATATATATCAAATGCAAACCACACCATATAGCCATTGAATCCCTGTACAAAACCATCAAACACCAGTTCATCCGATAGAAACCGATCAAACCAACCGTCCCAATAGCTCCGATATAATCCCATAGCAATCTACCAGCATTACAAACGACACCGGACACAAAGGTCAAAGTTCAGCCCAGCTTCAGGGGGGTCAGGTCACCCTTAACTGTAGTTGGCACGTCCCGGCATTATGATGACAAATATTCACTGGCAGACACTGAACAAGTAGACGGCAGGGCAAGTTTGATTGCCATCTCGGTGCAACGCGATGTTAGATTAACCTATACTACCTGGGAACTAAAACAAGATATTTTACCGTTATAATCTAGAGGTACAACTACGGTCATGAGCAAAAATGTCTGGTCACACATAATTTACAATACGCTTGGTGAACCGTGGGCATTTGCTTAATAAGTGAATCTGCCTTCACGAATACCTACACGAATGTCTACATACTTTTGTGTACACAACATAACTAATTATTGCATTCGAGGAGAGCCAGCTGAGCAAAAGAACCTGTTTTTGAAAGACAATCAAATTGCGAAAGAGAAAGTTATAAAGTATCGTCTTGTACTCTTCTATTTTCAAAATTAAGTATTTAATTGAAGTATTTTTGCTCACAGTGTATTATGATCGGGAAAGTTTGGATGGTTGATCGTATGTTCAATTTACAATGTGTATGAAAATTTACAGTAATATAGCTTATGCAACGGAACAACACATAGGCTGTATTTTATCCCGAATTTCTCACTAGCACGGGATTAAAACCTTCGGGTACATGTAATCTATATATATAAAACAAGGACGGGTTTGTTACAACACTTATAACTCAAGAACGATTCAACCGATTAGGCAGAAAATTGGTGGGGACGTAGCTTAGAACGAGGAGAATAACATAGGATGTTTTTTGTCCCGTTCCTGTGGGACTTAGAGCAGTATAGAGGGTGCTATAGTTTGTATGACATACTGAAACTACGCGAATGAAATCGCGGGGCGTCCACTACTTATTATAAATATATTATCTTATGTTGATTGTACCTAGCAATGGGAGGGTTACGTTTCATCTATGAGCGTTTCACATAGTAACAGAAGACCCATGTATGTCAATATTCTTAACTCCGTAAATGTGGCCGAAGGATCATGTTTATGTCAACCTCCTTTGAGCGATGACGGACATGATTGTTTGTCTCTTTTCCTGCGTTCGAAAGATTTATTAAAAACCCAACTGTACTTTTCAGTTACAAATAGGCTTAACGAACAGGACATTGTTTTACATACCTATATTAAGTAGTAGTAAGTATTAAGATTCTGTAACATTTTATTGGCTTTCTACATAAATGTATATATATAAAACTCAATGTCCTGACTGATTGATCAACGCCCAGAAGGCTGAAATTTTGCACTGAAGCTGAAATGTTCCTATTATTATATGTACGTATGTCTACGTGTTAAAAAAGGATTTTTCTAAATTCCTCCTCCTAAGGAGGTAAAAGTTTGTATGAGAAAAACGCTAATTTTGAATTATGGTATCATTTTAAAATAAAAACACTTCACTTTTAATCCCAAAGCGGGGTAGGCAGAGGCACTTGCTAAGTCCTCGGTTCACCAAGCGTATTTAACCGAACGTGACAAGGGGTGAGCCGAAAAAAAGTTAATATTGTTTAAAATAGAAATTAATACCGAATCTGTGCAAATGAAATCGCGGGGCGTCCACTAGTTATGAATATATGCGACACTAAACCATTCCTTAATAACCGCAGAAGATTTAATTTCACCAGGCTTAGAGTAATAGCCATTTATTCCCGTAACAAAGTCAGTGGAAGGTAATGTTTGATAACAATTCAGTTCCGCAGTTGTACTCGCACCGACCGACGTTACCTGCATTAAATAAGCGTTCTTATTCCCTTGGGAATAAGCGATAGAATGGGCAGTGTGTTTCTGGAAGAAGCCAAAGCCGTGGAGTCGAATGAATTCACTAAATCCTGGAGCAATTTGCATGAGAAGTGTAACGGGAAGCGAATGCACATTCCGACGGTGCGGGGAGACCCTAATGGGTTTACTAATTTGAATATCAATGTATGTAGTTATATTTCTAACGTGGCCAACATATGAAGCTCACACATACAGTTTTTTGATTAAAAAAACGTGTAAAAAGGATGTAAAATCATATTAAACCGCTATCGTTGTACCATAAACATGAGACTAGTACATCTTGCTCGTAACAAATCACTTCGAAATTTATTTATTTTAAACCATCGAACACTATATTACACGTTTTTAAAACTATACTTACATTCCTTTAAAATTAGTATAACCAATATTTACAGTTCAACGCGTAGAAAATTACCTAATGTGTGATTTCTCGATGCCGTAAGATACCTGAATGTTTTCTTTCTTTGCATAGCAACTAACCCCTGTATGAGACTCCTTATCTAGTACCATAGATATCGTGCATAAACATTTTTCTCTTTCAAGAAGTAATTATCATCATGTCGAACCTTCTGACATACACTGCTGGACATAAGTCTCCCCAAAGGCGCGTTACAACGATCGGTTTCGTGCCTTCTACAAGTCATTCCTAATTATTAGAAGCTGCTAATAATGGACAAACAGTTACTAGGGTAACTAATTTGTGAGTCACTGAGAAAGCTATTCATTGACGAAAAGTATGTGTTTTTTTTGCGTCAAATAGGTCGGTACTTATTACCAAAGAATAAAAACTACGCAACTTATTTCACTTGAACTTACACTGGCCAGTGAGATTTTGTGTAAAGATATAACACAATTTGAATTTGGAACCATTCGCCACACACTATATTATATTATTATATTTTTTATAGGTTTATGTAACCGGCCAGTTACAGTACAAATGTTTTATGAGAAATACAACTTACGGAATACTTTTTAGCGCCGTAAAAATGAACCCTTTGACCGAAATAAAAAAAAAACACGTTCAATCAGTACCAGGCGGTTGGATGTATAGAAACCCGTGCCATAGCTCCCATAGTACCTCTCTGGGTCGACCTACATAACGTAATACTTAAGCCTACCTGTTTTCTTACACTGTGAATTACTAGCATATTTCCTTACTCGTGTCATAAATGTGGTAAAGTTTCAATAAATCCTTTGTGTTAGTGTTAAATGTAAATAATGATATTAGTGATGCTTTACTGCCACTTGATTCATTCGAATCATTGAATAAGACGTCATTGAAGTTACAGATACTCTTTGCTCATAAAATAACAAAATATTTTTTAATCTTACTAATAGGGTTACTTTTTATCATTTCATTACTGTTATATTATTACGACCTTTAATAAACAAAATTTCAGAGTTCGCGATTACGCAAGTATACTGTACCAGAAGTTTTTGATTCATTTAGCTTAAAAGGGTTTCACTGTAATTCATTTGTTATAATATGTGACGTCTTTTATAATGTAATTATGAAATCTCGAGGCAGTGTACAGACCTTGGCGTTCCTTCCAGTTAGATAATTACAACTATGGTAACAAAACTAATAAATTTAACATCATGTTTTATTAATGAAACTGTTGGTAATTTTCTGTTGATAATCCAAATAAATAAAAAAAAACTATTAAATTAAAAATTATGAAAAGGTACGTTAGGACCGTAACAAATGGAGATCTGTAGTCTCTACTTATGCCTCTGGGAGACAGACGTGCGTATTTTGTAATAAATACCGAACGAGTTCAACAAGGCCTATGTCCAGCAGTGGACGCATGTTAGCGCATGATGATGAGTCTTAAATACCTTTTTAAGTCGAAATCAATTTATTTGTAGACACTACTCAGTTCATTTCAGTATATGTCAATGGCCCCGGGACGAACAATAATAATTTGTAATCCCTATTTCACTTGGTCACAGCATCATCTGTGGACGACTGGACCAAATTCGATAATACTTTTTGTGTCGTACTATTTGCTGTCAGGATAATGAAAGAAAAAATTACAACAATTGTTTGAAAAAATAAAACACTTCTAGCCTTTATTCCTATAGCGGGTAGGCAGAGTACAAATTGAAATTCAATAACTATATTTCATCGTTATAAGTGCTCTAACATACAAATATAAAATATACCACAAAGCTTGATGAGGCATGTATGATTTGGAAAACGAAAGTAAACGTCCCCAGTTACAATCGAATTTCTTTTACTGGCGAGTAGAAACAGGAAGAAACTGGCATATTTTCAAATTGTCAAAGCTTACATCATAAGATTAACATGACCTAGCACGAATTTTAAAAACTGCTTGAAGGCCGGATGCATTTCTAACTAG
>SJJU01006235.1:0-24057 GCA_012932125.1 Conopomorpha cramerella | reverse complement strand
GTATTGAGTCCTTTTTGTTCTAACTATGCGATATGTTCATGGGAATATGTGCTTAGTTACTGACTAATCTTCAGGACCACTTAAGGATTATTATTCTTCGCTCAAAGTCAAGAATTGTTGCCTTTTCCCTATTGGTGGTACAGCAGATGTTTCACATATTTCATAATAACGCTAAAATATGTAAATAAAGCATGATGCTCTAAAACGTATCACGTATCCAGAGAGAATTTCCTTCATGAATCTACAGAGATGTCGCTTGAATACAAAACAGTTGTAAAAAGATTTCTCAGTTTATTATTATTACTCCTATTCTTAGATATATTCTTATTCTCTTCAAATAATTCCTTTTGGTCGTAGATTCTGTCGTACAATTCTTATGACTTTGAAAACAATCCCAAATAGAGTTCTAATCATGAGATTAACGGGCCCGTTGGTGTATTGGTCAGCATGTCTGCCTCTATTCAGTAAGGTCGTGGGTTCCATTATCACCGCTGACAGGTATTTAGGTGATGAGCTTTTTAGTACTTGTCGGATGTGTCTAGGTGTTTTATTTATATAAGTATGTATTCATAAAAAAAAATATTTAAGTAAGTATATTTCGTTGTCTGAATTTCCATAATAAAAGTGCTTTAGCTACAAAAAAAATGCAAGTTAAAAAAAATATTGCACTTCACAATATTCGTCATTCTGATTATGACGCGGAGTACATGCGTCACCTACGAACGCGCGTGCGCATATTAATTGATTACGCAAATTATGCATTGATTGATTACGTTTATATATATATGTTTAGAAATGAAAACAGCACTAGAAACGAATACAATAAAGACATATTCCATCAATAGAAATAGTGCTCTCATCATCACACGTTTCAGACATTACACATGACTCCATCCATAATAGAATAGATTTGTTTCATGGTTATGGTCAGAAAGCATAACGTAGAGACGAGGTTAAATTGCAATTCCAAGCATTTGATAGGACACTACCACTGTGGAGTTTCTTAGTATGTAACTAATTCAAAATAGATAGAATGTCCAATAAAACACCACAAAAGAAAAGGACCACACTTAGCATGCAACTACTTCCCATGGTTTTTCTAAACAAAATTGCTGAACACAACATTGTGGTTACGCGAAATGCAGTAACTTACTTCTACCAGAGTAATTCTTGTAAAAGATATTGCCGGTCAAACGACAATGCACCCAAACGCACAAAGAATAAGGATCCACATTGAAAAATACTCGCATAACGACCCGATGTCTTTTCAATTCAATCAGCCGATCCCAAACTTCCGGTCGTCGTCAATTCAAATTTAGGATACAGTATCGATTGCGAACATTCCAGAGCATCCTACGGAACCCTTGCTGTCGATTTAGCGGGAACAAAAGCACAACGACCAAATAACAAATGGCTATACCGTATGCTACGACTGACCTCTGGAAACTTACATCGCACATTAACGCCGCACGAACGACTTTCAACCTTGTTACAAGGATTTACGAGTCAATTCACAATGGCCTGGTCGAACGGTTGATTCGCTGTCTCTCGCTACGTTTTCGGATGCATCGTTTTACACAGAATTCGGGTTTGCGAAGCGATATTTTATCGTTTTCGCTGTGAAAATAAGGTTCAGTTTTCTGTGGAGCGTAAGGTGATTCTTTCACTTTGGTCCAGTAGGGTTCTGCATGTGGGTGTGCGGAATCCGGATTGATTATAGTTGGAACTGTGCAATTTTCATTTGGCACTGATGTTTCATTGGCAAATCAATTTAAATACAGCTACGTACTTTCGTAAGATTGCAGAGTTGAAACAGACAAATGAAGGACTCAAATTGGCAAAGTCTTTACTTTATTCACTAAATGTACTGAAAATAGTGTTGAGTTAGTATGTTTTACAGTTTTAGAAGATGTTATCGATGTATGTTACTTTGTAAGTGACTTTCGACCATATCGATGGTCCCAATTGAAAATGTCGGTAGTGCAATTTTAGGAATATGTACTTTTTTACACCGTTAGATTTGCGATATTAAGATCTATAAACTTATACGTATACTAGCTTCTCCGGCAAACATTGTTTCGCCAATATACATTATTTTCGCAGCGCACGCAACGGAAGCCCTCAAGGATAAACAATTTTCCCCGTTTTCTTCACATTTTCCATTATTTCTTCGCACCTAATACTTGCAGCGTGATTTTTCAATTCGAACCGTAGTTCCTGATTAGCGCGTTCAAACAAACAAAGAAACTCTATAATATTAGTATACATAAACAAGCTTTATAATATTAGTATAGATTACATCACGTAAAGATACCAAAGATTATAAGCTGTTGTAAATTTGTAGTATGTACCGCAAGTAGTTTAGTTTTAATATCCAAACCTAACTTCTATCTTCTCTTCTGAACATGTTCCGTTTTGTAGATCCGACTTTCTTAATAAGGACCATCGATATAATATGTTTTTTGATGTTTGTTCGCGGATAACTTCGTCGTTTATGAACCGATTTTGATGATACCTTAATTGTTGGAAGTAAAATATTCCAAAGGTGATCCCCTGATAAAGAAATCAGGATTTGATTATGTCTGATCTGATTCTCACTTTAAAAAACCGTAGCGGCGACTGGTCCGGTTGAAGTCGGTTCTAATATCTGTGTCCCTGAAACGGTTAAGTTACAAGAAAAAACATAGTGAGGCTATCTAGCTACTAAGCGCAGCGCTATGATATTAACGTCTAAATATATAAAAGGAAAAGCTGAACGGACGTAGGAAGGAAGGAATTCCCAAAACTCCCACGGGAACGGGAATTAACGTGAAAAAATCTAAACCGCTGAAGGTAGACGCTTGAAATTTGGGATGCAGGTACTACTATACTACGCGAATGAAATCGCGATGCGCATATATTTTGTTAGTGTATTGGCAAACGATTTTGTGATCACAGCACCCACTACGGCATGTTTGTACTTCATCATTTTTCTGCCCTTATTCCACACTAGGTGGGGTCGGCGCAACATGTTTGTACTTAAGAAATATAATCTGAATTTGTGGTAAATAAATTGCTTATGTGTATGAATAATAAATAGAGTAGACATTTACATTTGGGATTTACCAACGCTTTAGCTTTTCACCACAACTTGAGTTGCATAGTAGAATATACATGTATGAAGTTCGCCAATTGTGTTTTTTTTTAAATAACCTAATATCACCGCTTCGTTTGAATTGATTGACTCTCGGGCAACGCGAGTCTAGACTCATTACATACTTGGTAATTGCTACCATTCGCAATATGTCGGCCGCGTACGAGACGGGTCGGCGCCATCGCGAGCGAAGGCGAGCCAATACTTTTGGCCAATTTGTAGATACGATTGGGAAGGCTTGTCAAACGCCTTTAATTTGTGATGATAAACGTATACAATTGAGACAATGTGAGTCCACTTCCGAGGACTTGTTATGACTCGTTATACGTAGTTAGTGGACTAATGTGTATTTGGGGATTTTGATTTGGGTTAAGCTACCTTTGCTTTGGATTATATGCTAGAAATCTAGATAAGATCGGTTTGTTTGATTCGTTTGTTTTACGTTAACACATTGGCACGAACAGCTATAGCCATCACAACAATAAAACATCTATTGTGTCTATATATATGTTGTGTCTGTCTTAACGTTAACTTTCTTGTTAATGTTAAGACAAAGTTTGCATCTAAAACTAGGTATAGTCATTTATATCTATTTCCTTACAAAATTGATCCCAAGACACTTTTGATGTGTGTATTTCCCTATCTTTACAGCGTTAACATAAAACGAAACTTCAAGTAGGTACGATACAAAATCATATCGGAATCGAAACAGCAAAACCGAGCACAAAACAATAGACCAATCGGCCGGTAAACCGCGGCTGTCACAAACACCGTTGACGGGCTAAAATAGCCTGTATGCACAAGTTAATACAGACCACAATGTTGTCAATGCCATAAAACCGTAATAGAAAAGTCTACAGACATCGGCAGACAGACAAACACAAATGAGGTACGGATTCGAGCTACCGTCTCTACAATTTTGCAGTGTTATAAGAGGTCTTCGTAATTCGGTCGAGTAGTAATATCCTGACGGCATTTGATAGCCTTTTAACCACACGTTGATCTGTTTGCAATTGAAAATGTCGTTTTACATTTTAACTGTTGCTTTGTTGTCGCTTTCAACTTTAATATGTTGGATTAAAGTTTAATTTCCTTGCGTATTTTGTTACGTAGGTGAAGTTGTGTTTCATTATGTAATACAGTTTGCATAAAAAAGTTTGCATGAAAAATAAACAATCATGTTTTTATTTTACTTTAAATCAATGTCTATGAATGTCCCTTGCACTTTGGATATCTCTTAGGTCTTCTACTATGTTTTGTATTGAAGTAAAACCAATAACTAAGAAGCTTTAGGGGATCAATTTTTTTTTTTTGGTTTAGAAGAGTAATATAAGACCATTGTCTTTGAAATATTTTTGCGCTCACCAATATGAACAATTTTTACTATGGTGTATTGTAAACTGTTCATTTAACCATTTAAAGATGATAAAAGTCTTTAAATGTAATTTTTTAATTTGCTTATCTTCGCCATAGTATAAGTTGTTCATATTTACGAGCTTAACAATGTTTCTAAGACCATTGCACGGGATAATTTTTCACGCAGTATTGCACATAATTATTGGTTTAAATTTAGCTTAGTAAAATTAGTTACTTTTTGAGTAATTGAAATTAATGATATTAAAAGAAACCGAATCTATTTGCCGCTAACTTGTCTGTTTATGATTTTTTAATTAGTCTAGAATTATTTCCCGATAAATTATTTACTTTCCATTTTTGGCAGCAACGGTATTTCTGATTCCATTCTGGCCTATTGAAAGAAGAAAAATGTTTTTCTTTCGCCGAAAGTCTATGCAGCCAGTCTTTGTAGTTTACCTTACACCAGCGGCGTGCACACCATATAGGCAAAAAGACACTGCCTACCTTAGTATTTCGGCTTCCCGACCTAATAATAGAGTTATTGCTAGATATTTTTTTGTTGTACTCACGACATAGGCTTACAATGGTCCTATGTTTTGTAAGTGAGTAGAAATGTAGGTGCCTATATTTATATATAAGAAAAGTTAACTATACATTGCTGTTGATCCTTGGGGATTACTGCCTACCTTCTCGTAAAAGCACGCCACTGCCCTACACTACATATTTTGAATTTAGAACCAACGAGATTTTTTTTAATCACTATGAACAAGCTTTTGACCACCTGCCTGATGTTAAGCAGCGATGTGGTCTACGATGGAGCACACTTGTTCAGTAGGTACCTATTCACAACAGTGACTTGAAGACCTTCAAACTATACTGCGCAGGAAACACAGACTCCGAGATCTCTCCACTAGAGATGTGCCACGTCGTTGAAACACGGAACGTGCAGTCTCCAATCGAAACACGTAGAGGAAGGAATCGAAGTTGCCTCACGTGCAAATCAGGTCACGTGATTCTCGAACAGGATGTTATTTTTTTCCGAAGTGTCACAAGAAGGATGTTTATTGTGGAATATGATTAGAATGTATAATACATTAGTATTAAGAATAAAATGTAATATTTGTCGAAAGTGTTAAAGGCTCACTGAAAAAAAACTTAACTTTCACGCGTTGAGAGTAATTTAACTGTACAATTATTAAAAAAAATTTGAATGCATTTGAACTTATGTGTCAATGTAACAATCGACGAAATTTATTTTTGGTAAAAAAAAGTGAAGGTATTTTTTAATACAACGCGCGCAAAACCCGCTGATATTAACGGCACAGGCAAATGTGTGGAGACGTCGAGCAAACATTTATTTTTTCATTAAGCTGAAGTATAATCAAATCTTTGCTTAAGTCTTGGCCGTTGTAGTAACTACTTCTGTACGGAAGTGAAGTAATAAACATAAAAAGTCAGCATTGCCAGACAACAACAAGCATTTTCAAACTTAAGCACTCAAAATGTCAATATTTATGAATGCCTGGGTATTTGGTTACAAGCCCGAAGTGGAGTAAATATTTTTATTCTCCTACAATATTACGACGGGCTCTTGGGGCCAGTTCGCAGTTTTACAAGACCTGAGCTATACATATCTACGTGTATGTAATGCATAAACATACAAATTTTATACCGTTAAACCGGTTTACTCTGACCCCTTCGATGTATGCGACTTTAGTGTATATTTAGCTCTTTTGGAAAGCGCTGGACGGGCATTTTTAAAACGCTTATAAAATATTTCCGTTAAGGATTCTGTTGCTTTTAAGCTCGCTCCGTGGCGCCGGGGTGGGGCGTTCTGTGTATTTCTTAAGCGTTGGACGTTGCCCGCACACCCCTTTGCAGACTTGACAGCATAGAAAAATAAAATCGCCGGGTCAATGACTTCATCCAATGCTACAACTGTTTACTTAGAAGGTACAGTGGAGGAGGACCTGCGATTTCATTCGCGTAATTTCATTTATTCACACAAACTTTAACATCTAACTCGAGTAAAGCCCATGGTTTCGTTGCCTAGGAACCTGCTTATGTTATTTGATAACAAATAGAAGTATCTAACTTAATAATAAGACGAGATTAAGAATAAGACGCAATTTATCCTTTTCCCGTGGGAAATTCGTAACAAAAATATTGCCTGAGTTTTTGTTGAAATCCGTTTTGTAGATTTTGCGCGAAAGAGTAACAAACATAAGCTTTTATAATATTAGTTTGAATCTTGCCGCTACGCAGTTTTCACTGTGAACATCATTAAGGATTCATGACGCCCTAGTCGTTAAAAGAGTTAATTAGCGTGAAAGTGAAAGGAAATAAGGGCAGAGGGAGAGCGGCGGATATTTCAGCGTGTAAACTGTACAATGAAAATAACACAAACACACAAGTTAATTCACAACACACACACACACATACGTACATATACCCTAGAAAACAATAACGGCGCGCCAATCAAAACTTATCGTATGCAAAATAGGTGCAGAACTTTCCACAAATTGCCAACGAGCGTGGACAGATGGATAGAAACAAAACGTTCCTATTACTAACCCCTGGATATTACTAAAACCATTGGGAGAAGAGTTTGTAACATTTTATTGCATGTAAAATCGAAAACCATTTCACAAACATCGTTTTCATATTATGTATTTTTATGTAAAATTGAGATAGGTATATGTACAAAGTTATTTTGTAAGTCAGTTCAGAGGCTACTGTAATTTAAAAATTAAAGACACACGTTGTGCTGCGCCTTCGGGGGAAACCTATACCCAGCAGTATCTTGGACAAAAATCAAAGTAAAACCTACTTAACACTTTCCATGACACTCAACTTAAGACAAAAGAAGTTTTAATTGTTATCACCTCGACAGGCGGGATGTATCCGCGAAAGGGTTAAGAAAAAATAGTTTTATTCGACATTCGTGGTAATAGAATATACAACGACACCTGCTACTTGATAACTGCGATACTTACTTAAACACATACATTATTATTATAATTATTCTGAGCTACTATTTTCCCACTGCAGTGCAAAGACCTCTCTCCCCTCCTTCCACGCCATGCGATCTTGGTCGGCGTTCCACCACCACATACATAGAACCCTATTATAGTTAGCGAATTCTGTGATAACTTTTAATAAGATACCTACCATACCTTTAGTAATCCTTTATAATGAACGGATTAGAACAATCAGAGATAAAGCCTCCCGCTTCGAAACTATTCAAACATAAAAGCTGAACTGTATATTCACATACTGCGTACCGCAACAAAGACCAAGCTAATACTAAAACGGAATGTCCAGTTGAAGTGTCCGTAACGGTTTAAGCGACACTACGTATTATTTTGGTTACCTAGACACGAAATGAGAATTAAAATTTAACGGACCTCGGCAGACGGATCGGTTGTCTAATCCAGATTATCCGAAGTTCAATTAGCCAGTTAGATTGGTGGGATCAAGGAGCTGGTGTGTTGGAGGTACGGCCGTCTGATTGTAGACTTTCATTTACCTCGGTGCTGACGAACAGTCAAACTTATCTCTTATAGTGTTTGTTAACAAACTACTCCGAAACGGATGGACCGATTTATATATGTTTTCTGTATTTATGTGTTTTTGTAGGTATAACTTACATTAACAACTTTAATATGGCAGCACAAAGTTTTTTTTTAATAGACTACTCATTTATTTATCATCGTATAGCCGTAACCGCTGAAGATGGATATTTGAAATGTTAGCTTTCTCTCTGTAGGTTTCTAGGCTTATTGGAAAATTTCACAAATTTCCTTTATGAGCGAGTGTAATTTTGTAAGTTTTTTTAACGGCTATGGAACTACATCGGTTCCCAGTCAAGTGTCAAATCAGTGAAAACCCGGTACCAGGTAAACATAAGATTCTAGAAACAAAATCAAAGTACTCACCACATCGATCAACTGACTCAACCGCAGCCCCATCTTGATTGTGAGCCGGTCCGAGTTGTTGCCGACTGGTCGGATCAGTCTGTTGTAGTTGGACAGGAGGTCGTCGTACAGCCGCTTCGCCTCCGGGTTAGCGTCGGTCACGCAGCCCCACACGCACAGAACCCCCACCGCCAACACCAAAACCATCTTAGGCTAACACCACCCCTGGAACAATGGAGAGAGAGGTTATTTTTATATGGCATAACTCGGTCGTCATGTTTTCCTGGTAGTCTGACATGTCAGATGAATGATAATAACTTCCCTAGTCCCCCTTGCATAACAAAAGTTATACAACTCAGTATTTTGTCCTTATGTTATTTGACATTTCCTTTACGTGTGCAAAAACAGTGTGTAATTTAGACAATGTATTTATAACTGTTGCTAAGGGGTAAGTAGCTGGTATTGATTGAATAAAAGATTTTTACACATACGAATAGAAGATAGAGAGGAAATGGCTCTTTCCTCTTTTTCAACCCGTACTCTATGAATGTTACCTTTAAATAAAAAAGAAATATGTTTCTATCCAGGAGATATGTTTTCTTTACACTCAAGAAGAATAGTATTAGAGTGGACAATATTTTAAACATATTTATTTATCTATAACTAGTGGACGCCCCGCGATTTCATTCGCGTAGCTTCAGTATTTCATACAAACTATAACACCCTCTATATAGCGACGGGACCAATAGAATCGGGGTAAAAAGTATCCTATGTCCGTCTCCCGGTTCTAAGCTACCTCCCCACCAATTTTTAGCCAAATCGGTATAGCCATTCTTGAGTTATAAATGGAGTAACTAACACGACTTTCTTTTATATATATAGATTTTCAGCTTAGCTTATTTACACAAGTGGAGGTCTTTTGTTCCTGTGTGCCACATTAAAATAACAAATAATAAAATGAGAACCCATGTGAAGCATGGGTCTATAATGCAGAAATAAATACTTTGGAACACTATCAATAATACTAGCCGTATCAGTATACAGTGACTTTTTCGAGCTGCAAAAAGTTCGGCTAGGAAAACCTAAGCTCTACTAATTAGGCTACAATTGACGTAGGTTCCCAGTGTCCTCTGTAATGTTTTATGCGTGTATACATGTATGTATATCATCAGTCCACCTTGCCTGAGGGCGTCCTACACTCCGTTTGCCGAGACGCGGTCTCCACTCGAGAACTCGTTCCCCCAACGGTCATCGGTTCTACGGCTAATATGGCCGGCCCACTGCCACTTCAAGCAAGATGGACTGATGATATACGGCAGAAGCTGGATGCGAGAAGCCGAAAACAGATCACAGTGGCGTGCAATTGGAGAGACCTATGTCCAGCAGTGGACACGTATGGGCTGATGATGACATGTATGTACAAAAATCAAATAAACAGCAAACTCAAAACAAAAGGATGCCGATTCATACGAGCCCGCACAAGGCCTCACTATCAAGATTTACAAGGCAGATTGATTTACAAAGGCCCAGTGTATTGTACCACTGGGGTCTTATCCTGTAATTAAGTTGACTCGGCCAGTAATTCGACTAAACGACGTGGAAAGAGGGTCACTGCCCCGACCATCGACGAGCGGGCGCGAGCATACCCGAAGTCATCCGGCACGATTCGCCTTAGATCAATTACGATAAGATATTAGTAGGCAAAATGTACGTCGGGAAACAATGTTACTTGGATCTCGGATCTGATGGGAATTTCAATAGGCTGGAAAGTGAGACGTTACAGGCAGGAGGATAAGTGAACGATGTTTAGAAGGAAACGAAAATGAAAACAAGTTACAGAGAGACACTTGTACAAGTGTCTCTTGCATAAAACTATCACTATAAAACAAAGCTGCCTATCCCTATGTGTGCTTAGATCTTTAAAATTACCCAACAGATTTGAATGCGGTCCCTTTTGAATATTTTTTTAAGGAAACACGCACTGACATGATATTAAAAGTTTAAAACGAGTATTATAACGCGAAAATTAACCGAAGATTAGCGTCGTGTTAAGGCGTTAGAAGAATTAACGTCTGGCATACAACGAAGGTAAGCTGAATGCCTATCTTTGGTTAATTTTCGCGGTCTCTTTTAGTAGAGTGACTTCATAGGGTTCATATGTTAATTGCATAATATAGTAGAAAACATATTGAAACAGTATTGCACTCGTGCGAAGCCGGGGCGGTAATCTATTCCGTCTAGCTGAATGTTAAATAATTTTTTTTTTGTCGAATTATGTTTTAGTGCTCCGCTAATAAGGCTGTGTCGACAACCCCTAAAACCCGTATATATTCTGTGATTCGTCACTCAGATCATTATAATTTAAATCCAACGATACAGTATAATTGCATGCCTCTGATTAAAACAAATAATAATGATTTTCCAATGAATATAATGGCCAATAAATGTAGCTTAAAGCGCCTTTAGCATTTCCCCTATTAATTATATTATTGAATGTTTGTTAATATACTTAGAAGTGTAATTACATTGAATAATCTAGAACAGTGTTAGATAGAAATCAAATTGATACTCTGAAATTAATCTTAGTTTAAAAGCGGCTGTAATCAATCTCTTGTAAGTGACGCATTTACTACAACTGTTGCAAGTTAATTAGAATCGAGTTTCTGTAGCTATGGAGATATTTTATAATGAAATAAATACACTTCACACCTTTTAATCCAAAAGCGGGGCAGGCAGAGGTACATGCAAACAGAAATATTTTATATATTGTTTTATAAACAAGATGGTTGCTATTAGAAAGAAAGACAGAAAAGTTACATGTGTAACATTTGGAAACGTCATCCATACCAGGTTGATTTACCATTTATTACGCGAACCAAACGGTTTGCGTCTACTTTCATAGTACGAACCGCCAGGATGTGGAATGACTCTGTGTTTCCTGCGCAGTACAGTCTGAAGGTCTTCAAGTCACTGGGGTGAATAGGTACCTAACGAACAAGTGTGCTCCATCGAGACCACATCGCTGCTTTAACATCAGGCAGATGGTGGTCAAAACGCTTGTTATAGCGTAAAATAAAATTAAAAAAAAAGCTAAAACCCTCTTTCACCAGATTTTTTTATTTATCGGAGATTGTTAATTATTAAGTGCGAGAAAGGGTGGCAGGAATAATCACATAAAGTCTGCCGTTGTCTCTCCGCCGGTGGGTTATCCATAGCGGGATTTCCTCCGATAAAAAAATGGTGTCAATGCCCCTCAAACCGTAATAATTTTAGCTCTTCATACAAAATCTAACGATTGAGTGATCGAAGAATCTTCTTTGAACATTATCTTGAATTGATTTTAATTTTTTTTTATATAAGATACATCAGAAATCCAACAATTTTGACTTCCGATACCTCATTTTTAAAAATCGCGTTTTTTTTTAGTTGTGTTTATAATTATACGTCTAGCTGCGTTACAGTATCTGCTAGTACATAATAATTTGTAAACCAACAAACCAATTCTTTTGTCTACGAAATTGTATTTACACATGTCTATTCCAGAGAATAATCCCACTGTCCCAATTGATTTACGTGTTGAAAAGGGACAAAACATTGTACAGAATTTCTGTGCCTATTACTTTGAATGGCAGTTTCGTTAAAGCAGAAAAGAGGTCACACTGATTTGTGGCACAATACAGTTTATTTATTAGTGACAGTTGTACTGGCAGTCCCGAACTTAATACAATTAATAAACTAAAATATATTTTTACTTTACATACACTTTAACGAAGGGAAAGCTTGCCAGGTTTTGCATATCAAAGACGGTAATGTATTTAGAAGTGTTGAAAATAATTTTGTCTTAGAAGTCTCTGAATTTATGAAAAACTAGTTTCTGCATTGTGGTACAGTTAAGAGCGCGTCTCAATCCAAAATGTAATATAAGTATAATCGGCAAGCAAAATCTGACACATTGAAAATGCCCAAGATATTTTTTTAGAACGGAAGTAAGTGAAAACCACATGCATGAAGGTGACAATGTATCCCAGCGTTGAACGTTCCATTAGCTCTTTGTCATTTTGCATTAATTATTATTGGAGTGATTTTTTTTGTTCATGAATCGAAGTTGGTAAAAAAATATAAGATTATCTGTATTAGTCACTATGCATGGCTAAAAAAAAACGATTCGTCGTGTGGAAACATTATAGACATTTACTATACCTTACTATTCCATGACTTTGAATTATGGTACCAACATCACATTTATAAATCGACTAGCTGTCCCGGCAAACATTTATTTTGCCATAATAAGTTGCCTTTGGACCCCGTGTATTGTAAGAAATACAACAGGTAGATGCATAAAAATAGATATTAGCCGATTTTCAGACCTACTGAATACGCATATAAAAGGTAAAAAATCGGCTTTTCGGAGGATTACGGTAACTAACATTGTGACATGGAAATTTTATAATAGATTATAAAATAAATCGAATGTTGCCAATATTATACAACACTTCCAGTCTAGGCCAGATATGTGAATCTCTCTCTCTGTGAGTCGGAATTAGTTTCTAAGATGACGCCGTCTATAATGAGAATAGGAAGTCCTTTGCTGATGCGGGAGTCCCTTCGAGGGATACCCTTACGATTTGTCTATCCAAACCCCAACTGTCAGGCCAAATGTAACCCCATATGCATCATGTCCCAAAAGGTTACTTCCACCACATTAGGGATTATAAACGTCATTTCATGTATGTAAAACGGATGTTTTCACTGCATATTTGTCATGAAAGACTCGCTGAAATATTATAAAAAAAAAGATGGTAATGGACATAATGCGAACCGCCAGAATGTGGAATGACTTGACAGAGTCTGTGTTTCCTGCGTAGTATAGACTAGACATCGGTGAATAGGTAGCTAATAAGCAAATGCTGAACACCAGACAAAGTGGTGGTCAAACGCTAGCTTATGCGAATAAAAATACATCTTCATTCGGGAGACGCAGAGGGTAGTAGGGAAGGTATAAAACAACAAAATCAGTACTAGAGACAGAAACACTTCAGAGACAATAAAATCCTCCGCAGCACCACTGGAAATAGTAAAAGTTCATCCATCACTCAAAGGAGACCATAAATAAAAGTAAAACACGCTAACTTCAACGTTACTGTCTATAAAATAAAGAATTGTTTGCCATTAATAAAATATCCCGCAACAAAAACAGAGAATACCAGAATTTAAATTCAACAACGCTAAAGTTCAATTTCCTTCGAACATTTCGTGTTTTGGAATGAGATAGCGCCTGTGCTTTGTTTTAGAGACTTTGGCTCGTTTTTTTTTTACCACGACGAACTAAAACCTAAATCTATTTGGATTGCGGTTTCCTGAAAAGAATTAAATGGGGAAAAATAAGCGGCTCAACCACCGACTCCAGAGAACGCTCGTTCCTAGCGGTGTTTCGAGAAATGTGGATTTACTTCACAGACCGGCCAAAATACTTAGGATTAGTGTCTCAAAGTCTGTAAGATTTAGCGGGGTTGCCAGCTCAAGAAAGTTTCTGTACAGTGACGACATCTCTCATAACGTTATTTTGTTAGAAATAACCTTGTCAACCTGATTGTACCAATGAAAAATATTTTTTTATCCATGCCATCGGAATATGAAAAAATCTGATTCCATATCATATTTCCAGGAAGAGCAAATAATCCACGCGGAGATCACCCTGTACTCCCGTAGATCGTAATGCAGGCAACCTCTCACGTGCTCCTATGATCCTGGTACCCGCGTCGAGGCCTTTTCATATTTAATCTTTGCTGAGCCGATTTTCATTTCGCTAAGCCGTATCCCTAGTAAGTTTGGGTGCCGACGGTGAAATTCATTATTTGTAATTACGCCGTTCAGCTTTGTAAGGACATTGTTAGACGGGAATCTGGAAATTTCCCCCTTTTCACGTGATGGTAATTATAAGCAATAGGCGTTTAGTTAAATACGTTTTATCCACTTTGGTTACACATTTACAGTGACACTAGAGTTTTGCTTGTTACGTATTCAACCGTTTTTTATTGCAAAGGTCGCCAGCGGATTTTGAGGGTTTAGTTGCAACTAAAGTCATAAACACTTAATATTGTATGCTGTAATTAGAACTTTTGTAGGTATAATATACAATCTGTTGTTATTCATACACCCTTGAACTATTCTTAAACTCTCAAAGAATTCCGCTCATCGTCTGCGTGTTATTGATAAAAAATCGCACAATCACTATTTTTTTGTGTATTGATTTTCAATTTGACTACGCCGTAGAAACAGCTACGTTAAGACCGTAGCATGTACTACGACGTAGCAAAGTACTACGTGACATTTAAATGAAACCGCGTAGCATTATAAAGCACTTTGACTAACTTGAATGTTATCAAGTACGACATTCAGATAGATTATTCTAATAGTATAATGTAATACTCGGCTTCTAATAGGTACGACGTCGGCAGGTAATCACACATGCACGCAACGCACTATCAATTTCCCCCCCGTCACGTAACTACCAAGGCATCATGAAACAGTGTCGGTTACTGAATAAATCACTGGCAAATAAACTTAGCGTCTCGATTCGTATTCTCAAGGCTCCCGCAGGAAGTACGAGGGATGACGTCATTTATACACTTCCGCTGAGACCGTGGATCGAGTCATTTGATTTCCTCTCTGAATATCGGCCCTCGGGGTCTCCGAGTTTCGAATATCAAGTACTAGGCGATTACGGTTGTCTCGTTCTGTATCATTAGTAATGAGAGAGAGAGGTTATGATAACGCGTCTTCCTAAGTTGCTTATCTTTCATTCTACTGTCGCTGAGTTGCATTAGAATTGTTTTACCGGTTTTCGGTACAGTCACGGCGGCTTCCTGTTCTTCCGTTTGAAATGATAAGTGTATTTAAATTATTGAGTACTCCAACGAGGTGGTGATTGAGGATCTGGTTAAGGCAGAGGGCCAGCATTGGCAGAGAAAGGTCGATCGTTGTTCCGCAGCTTTGGAAAGGTCCATCACGTGGAAGTCAGCGAGCTGTTATTATGATGAATTACTGTTTATTAGTACAGGTTTGTTTATTGGACGGGTTATTTTTAATAAGTTACGAATATATATATACCTGTATATATGTAGGTGTGATGTGAGGGTTGCACCACGGACCGACGATGACTTAAAACAATATACTTTTGGTCATTAACATCATTCTAAAGTAGTCCTAATAGTAAAAAATGTGTGGTTTTGAAATACACTGGATATAAAAATTAGTAACTTTGTTCAAGGAACATAATACAGTAAGTTGTCGCTTAGGAATCGTTGTGTTGTGGTACGGGGGCATGTTGGCTGTTAGAAAATAATGCTTCCTGTCCAGTGTTGGTAGGATAAATTTTGCAGGAGATCATTTTGAAAATTTTTGACCACTTCTATGTGATTGCAGGCAGTCTTAAATTCTTTAGTTTGGGTTTTCTACCCGTGCTGCGGTACTCACCCTGTATACGAAATTTATTTTCTTTTCAGAATACTATCCGCAAGTCGTAGTAAATTAAGGAACGAAGTAGTATTTTAAGTCAGCTTGAGGAAATCGCTTTCATTATTGTTAATTTTACAATTATAATGTACGGTGTGATGATATGAGTTCATTCAGTTCACTATTGGTGTATAGTTTTCGTTTTTAGTATCTCGTACGAAATATAGAACTTTCTAATTATCGCCATAAACTGTATTCCAAACATTGCATAGAAAATGTTCCCAGTAGGCACACAACCAAAGAGTTCTTATCTCCGAAAATGCTTTTGAAAGTTACTATTAGCTTCGACCAAAAATACTTGGACTTTTATCAATTGATAACCTCAAAATGTCACAGGTCAAGTTATATTGGTCTTCGATCGCCGTGCACAAGCGTCAGGTAAAGTACATAAATCTTCATACAATACGGACGGGTTATTCAACCGCCGGCTATCTGACTTCGAACGGCACCCTATTCCCGTCACTGAATCTAAACTAAATGGAATTTAACTAAACAAGTCAATGTTTGAAACCGGTCAGGAATAGCCGCCTTGTATTGTGCTCCAGTGACACGATGGACGTGTCAACTTTTTGTTGAGCTTTGGTTGCGTGTACATTCTATTGTGTAGTGAGTCAAGTGAAGTCGTCGGGCTAAATAGTTGGTTACTTTGTTAGCGAGGTATTTGATGTTGTAGCAGTTATATTGTATGAGGTACAATGCTTCTATTTTCTTAGTGCAGTTTGGATTTTCTGTTCAACTATCGTAGCGCTGTTCTGCTTAAACTAAAGCCGTTGGCTTTGAATTGTAGACATAGACATTTCTTTATTTCGACACACAGGTGCAGACACACACAGACGCTTAGACGATACATCATTTGTTAAAAGCACAAAGTTAAAAATGGATCGTGTAGCATAGCGCGTGCGCTTCACCTCGCAATGTAATGAGCAAAAAGGTGTGAATTATACCGAAGAATAGAGATTTTTTTTTGTCTATCGCCCAATGATTACTTTCCTTATTTATTAGATACATACAAACAATTAAAATTGTCCTTTTATCGATTAATTAGCTTAAGTATGGTAGCTCAGATTTGAACGCAAAAAAAAATAAAAGTAGTAAAAGAAGAACTGTATTGAAGATTGGATGCTTACATCAGCTTTTGTATTAGCTTAGTATTTTCTGTTGCACATAGATGAACTGAGTAGAGAACTGTTATATGTTTACCCTCTTATCAATAAAAAATGTTATGCACTGTATAACTGACACGGTTTCATGCACTTCTAAGTAAATGTACAATGATATAAAAGGACAAAACACTTTCGGTCGTACCAATGAACCAAAAAATAATTTCATTTCATTACTGTAAAATTGTTTTTTTTTTTGCACTACAGCTACAGAACTATATCCCTATATCCGTCGTACATCCGTAATAATCTAGATTCGGTTAGTGCTTAAATATTCATCAGTACTGTATGACGTTTTAATTAATTCCGGTAGTGAGATAAGTGCCGGATATAAATTTAAAATACGTCAGTACCACGGTGACATTACAAACGGCTAGAGATATAAATCACCACCGAATGCAATGACAGATATAGGTACGCTCCTGCTGTATGATTTATTGTTGAAACGAGGTTTTCAATGGGATAATATAATAGACTAGTGGACGGCCCGCGATCTTATTCGCGTGGTTTGACTTGAGCCGTTTAGATTTTTCATACAAAAGAATTTTCCCGTTTATTGCCGTCCCCGTGGGAATTTCAGGAATTCCTTTCTTAATGCACCCCTATGGGACCTAAGCTACGTCCGTAGCAAATTTCAAGTGTCTACGTTTGGCCGTTTGGGCTGTGCGTTGATATGTCAGTCAGTCAGTCAGCTTTTCCTTTTATATATTTAGATATTTTACTGCACAGCTGGCCAAGAAATGTTTGTGCCACTGAAACTCCAATAAATAGTTTTATTGTAATAAGAAACCAAACGGTTTGCGTCTAATTTCATAGAGCGAACCGCCAGAATGTGGAACGACTGGCCGGAGTCTGTGTTTCCTGCGCAGAACAGTCTGAAAGTCTTCAAGTCGCGGGTGAATAGGTACCTAATGAACAAGTGTGCACCATCGTAGACCACATCGCTGTTTAACATCAGGCAGGATGGTGGCCAAACGCTTGTTCATAGAGTTGAAGTCGAAGTTATAAGAGCCTATACACAACGCAACACTCATACGGTGAAGAAAAAGTTGAATAGGCTTATAAAGTGTGTGAACGCTATAATGGCCATGGGCTCACCCCCTGTCACGTTGGGTTAACTTAGGGCATTTGCTTAGTTCGTGCCTCTGCCTACCCCATTTTTGGGATTAAAGTGAAGTGTATTTATTTACTTATGTTATAGATTATTGTCACAGATTATTGTTTATTGGAAAACAATATGATGATCTTAAAATAGAGTTTTCATTTCCCTTTATTTCAATTAGATAAGATTTCCGCGATAACTCAGTTCCTTACGGAAGCATAAAACTTCCAAAGCAAACGACAATCATCCTAGTCTCTCTGTAACTACGTCAAAGTTTTGTTTACACGGAGACCAACTTTCGGAGTTGTCGACGTCAACGAAATCAAAGATTCAGCATTTGAGTTGCCCGCCCAAACAAGTGCAAACTCATAAATACTAGTATGATCTCCGTTGGGTTGTTGTTCCCCTGGTACTTACATTTGGGAACACGTTATTCTACAGTTACTTTACTCGTTATTCTTTTTTATTGTTTACTAGGACTCGACAGACGTTGTCCTGTCCTATTAATATCTAAGGTGGCCTGTGCCCAGCAGTGAATGTATTTTTTTTCTTTCATAAGAACCTTCTGCTGTCATTAGTGAGCGCAACAAAAGAAGAATTAGTGAAATCGGTCCACCCGTTCCGGAGTTATGGAATGACAACGAAAAGTGGCTTTGATTTTTATATAAGATTTATTAACTAGCTGGCGATGTCTTTCTAATATACGTTATTAACAGTGTTTCGTAGGAGAAGGAGTGTAGGACGCCCTCAGGCAAGGTGGACTGATGATACACGCAAGATGGCTGGCAGAAGCTGGGTGCGAGAAGCCGAAAACAGATCACAGTGGCGTGCAACTGGAGAGACCTATGTCCAGCAGTACACAATTATGGGCTGATGATGATGATTAACATTGTTTCTCTGCTATTATATGCATGTATTATACATATAACCTTCCTTTAAATCACTCCATCTATTAAAGAAAACCGCATGACATAATAGCCAATCAGAGTACGTATTTATTCTATGTCGTGCCTTTCTAGGCCTGCTGTCCCGAGAACTACTTTAAAAAGAACCTTTAATTCTAAAAATCGACGTATTCATATTGAGGAATCTAAATGATGCAAGAAAAGACACCTCTCTCGTCCGGGACCGTTGGTACTGTATCTGCCTACCCCTGTGGGAAGCGTGAAGCTATGTTTGTATGTCCTCCAATATCACGTATTTGGTCAACTTTTTTACCGTGCTCTTATTGCAGCTAGTGCAATCGTAAATAAGTATTTCTCGCTGCTACATAATTCAATTATTCTCCAACGGCTTCGGTCGACATCCATCTTCCTTCTAATTTGATTAAAATGCGCGCAATTTCTTCCCGTTTTGCAGCTGCAGTCCAGGTAGGTTTGCAGGTTCAAACGCTTTAGCAATTTCAACTGAGCTGCGTACGGAATGATTCACGGAGTAAAGGGGCTCAGGTTGTAGTGGTTAGGTTGATTGTTCTAAAACATGGTCGTATCAGCGAACCTCTCCGACAATTAAGACTCCATCCACCGAGTGTCCTACTAATCAGATTCTAAGTCGAAACACGTCTCCCCCCTGCCGCTGCCGCTACACGACCGGAAGGAAGGACGCGAACGCGTAAATTTGAAAAATTCAATTCCAATTTCTTCGTACGTAACGAGCGGAATGTAGTTATGAAGCTTCGAACGATGCCGCCCCGCGAATGAAATTCAACGGAAACTTTTTAAATTTCAAATTTCGAACCCGTGAATAGAGTGTGTTTGAGAGATTGAAATAGATGGAATTCGAAATGCCGACATTGATCCGCCAGCTTACTGTACGCATACCATTAACTGGTTTGCAAAAACGTTTTTTATGTACGAATAATGTCATGTAAATAGAGGATCCATTAGGGCGTCAGTCGTGCGCGAATACATCAATACAGTCTTCACCGCAGAGGGTGAAATGGCTGATCGGGGTTTGCAACCTCAGCCTGTTTTTATAAAGCCTGCCAGTACGTTTTTAAAAAAAAAAATATACATGCCGGCCACAAAGGGGTAGGATGAATAACATACTGGGAACGCGCGTCCTCTTGCATTGAGGTTTGGTCAGTGCCTCTGACGGACGAGAGTAATACCGTGCAGAGTTGAAAAGAATGAAAAAAAAAAACAGAGTCGGTTCGGAGTTGTGTTGATTGAAAAGTGATTTTTGTGGCTGTCTGTCCATGTCAATGCAACGGTGGGCTTTTTCATGTTTGTCCAAATCCGTCGAAGTCCAATTAAGTTGTTGGATAGTGTTTTTTCTTTCGTTCCGAACGCAACCAGTGCGCGAGAGTCGTCGAGGAATTGTCAAAAACAGGCGGAAATAAAATCGGACAATAGATTTTCGTGTTGAATAACTTTTGTTTGTTTGGTTACATTTTTGAAAGAACTCTTTTCTCTTGTCCATGGTATGTAATGTACTATTTCAGATGGTGATGTATTCAAGTGATAGTTTTACAGTCAATATTCATAGTAATTTCTCACGTCTACGTTTTATAATTATGATCTGTTCAGATTAGTACCTATCATTAAAATAATATTTTTTAGTAAAATTTGTTGTAACAGGGGTATGTAGCATTTTATTAATTAGTCTATTTAGTGTCGCCAGTAGCGCAGAATACTAAAAAATATCATTCATTATGTAAATACGTGTGCGTAAACCAAATACCAGATTTGGATAGGTAGAAGGGGGAACATGGGCGCTGGTGAAGGCGAGTGCTGACGCGTCGAAAGGTGGCCACCTTAAACCTACATTTGGGTCGCAAGTCCCAAACACTAGCGCACAGTTTCCTCCTTTTACCACGCTATGGACCCGGCAGCCGCACGGTGAATCCATGGAATGCTAAGAAATTGGTCTCTGTACCAGGAAATCATGAAGACAAAATCAATGATATCATTAGTGTGTTCGACAATCTAACAATTTGAAGAATATAGTATTTTTATTAGCCATGTAAATGAAACTTTCACAAAAAAAACTATACGTATATGTTTTTTATATTAGGTCCTACTTGTAGTGCAAATTTGCTCTTTCTTTAAAGCTAAAGATAGAGCGAAGTTATGCCAAAATGCCTTCAATACTTTTTGCGTGCAAGGCGACCACATCCATCAAAACTTTTCCGAAACTGTAACTGGTGTAAATGTAAATCCTCCATTGCACTTAATCCTTTGATTGTAAGAATTAAAACTAAAAATGTAATTGCACTTAATCCTTTAATTGTAAAAATGAAAATTACATTTTTAGTTTTAATTCTTACAATCAAAGGATTAAGTGAAATGAAGGCACAAATATTGCAAAATCTGTACACCATTGCGTTTCCTTACATTCAACATGACTGTACAATGGAGGTCAAATGAATGTAAACAAAACAATTTTATACTGAGCTATTTCCTGTAAGAAAATACCTCAAAGACCGTCCAGGATAAACTAATACTAACACCGAAAGTTCCTCGACCCCAGGTACAAGTGCTCTTTTCCGTGACGTAGTTTTTAACGAACTTTATTCAGAAATGTTGTGCGAGAAATTAATTTAGTCCCACTACTTTTTTTTTTTCATTCACGCGAACGACACAGGGCACGGATTCACGGGGAGTGCTGCCAAAAGTTGTGCCACGTAAATGCAAGTTGAATACCATTTGCGTTTTCATTGTACCAGGAGATAATAGATATGGAAATAGTATGTTTACCGGTGAATTTTTTGCTAGCGAAAAACAAAAGGTGAGGCAGTGAGGGAGGGATTGATGCAGAATTTTTGTTATCCGTGTCCGTTGTCGATGTTAATCAATATGGAGTTCCTAGTCCTTTTTAACCGACTTAAAAAAGAAGGAGGTTCTCCATTTGTCTGTATTTATATTTTTTATTTCGATTTCGATATTTTTCTGTTGTCATTCTATGATTTGGCACATATGTTTGATACCAAACTGAATCGATACAATGAAAGAAATTTTACAAAATGTCACTTCCGAGGCAAAAATTTGTCTTTTTTGTAGGAAGATGAAAAATTTTTTTTGCGTTTCCCCGCATTGTCTCCATAGTAAAAGTTGTTCATATTAATGAGTCCAACAACGTTTCTAAGACTGTGTCCCATAGTATCAGGATACAAATTATCCTATGTACGTCTCCTGGTTTTAATCTACCTCAATTTTCATCCTAATCGGTATAGCCGTTCTTGATTTATAAATAGTGTAACAAACACGACTTTCTATTAGTACATATTAGATTACCACTTTGAGAATTACACAATTCATTTAAGTTTTACACATGACCTGAATATTCAACAGGAGTGAAGTTTGACTAAATGGGTAAATTTGACTTTTCCAAGAAATAAATTGTGTTGAATTGCAATGGATGGACTTTTCACGTCCCGAAGGATCAAGGGACATAATTATTCCCTACGCCCCGAAACGTATGCAAAAGTACTCTACCATTTAACGGGCGAACTTAATAAGTAATAAGACTTGACAAGTAGAACTGACTTTGTACGAATACTTAACTCAAATGTGGTTCAACTTTCGAAGGTTTTGAATATCGAATTTCGCACTCAAAACTCTCTCATACTCAACTGACAATACGGTCTACTAAGTTTCTAATATAATTTGAACTAGCTCTCAATATATTTGTGACGCGAGCGAGGGTCATAATACACTGGTGCCGTCAATAAAACTTTGTCCCGCCACAGAAGTACGTACATTTATATAACTCCATTTCATTATTACACATAATTCGTGAACTTCAGAAGTTCAGGCACGTTTACGAATTAAAAGTCATTACACGCGAGTTCGCGGAGTTTACGGAATTTCCTTCCGACGAGATGGTTGTATTATAATATTACATTATATTGAGAACGGCTTCGGAAGTACTCTAACTGTAAATTATGTTAATTTAGGAACTTTATCTGGGTACATTTTATACATACATATATACGTCACGCCCGTTTTCCAGACCCCAACCCAATTTTTTCGATCGTGGGGATCTTAAAGGTGCTGATAGACTTGAGCATTCACTTGTAACAGAACATCGAGCATTGGCCGTTTTTATACTTGACGAACATAACAACGCTGTTGTTGAAGAACAACAATTGTTCTCGTATTTTCCTGTTCTGTTGATTGGCCAGAATTTTCATTACAAGTGAATGCTCACCTGCACCTTAAGACGCGACCAAGAGGACGGGTAACAGCGCTCTCTGTGAGTTAAACCACAACACCACTGCGATCATCAACCCGCCTGTCGAGCGTAGTGATTCTTGGCATTTCCCCTCAAATGGCCTCCCTCAATGCTGTCCATTGAGGGAGGCCCTCATATAGCAGTGAACATCATGTGGCTTATGATAACAATGAGTTTCCCAGAGTGGTAGGCAGAGATCACGGACCTCTATTTATCATGATCCTAGCAAATCTCTTTCGTATCTTTCAGATCTATTTCGGGTACTCAGTACGGGACTCCTTAGGGACGACTTAAGTCATCAAAATATCCTAGTTTTTTTATAGTACCTACTTTGTATTTTATTTAGAAGCTAGTGCTCTGTAATTCAAGTCGCCAAGTACGCGTATACCTTCAGCGAATTGATAAAGCTCTCTCTATCCCCACGCATCAATTTCGATGCGTGGGGATAGAGAGAGCTTTTCCACGAAGCATTTCACTATTGTTCAACTGTTAGGGTGCCAATATACTTAACCCTTAATTAAACAATGTCCAGTATATTGCCACTTGACCAACACATACTTTGAACCTTATTGAATGTCTTCACTGGAATTATCTAAAGATTTCAGAGAAGTTACTCGAGAATAATCACATACGGTATGTTGCACTACAGGACACATACATACCTATTTGAACATTAAACAATAATTTCACATTGTACTT
>SJJU01006234.1:0-41044 GCA_012932125.1 Conopomorpha cramerella | reverse complement strand
TTCAACACAAAAATAATCTTGCAATTCGAACCAGTAGTTCCTGAGATTAGCGCGTTCAAACAAACAAACTCTTCAGCTTTATAATATTAGTATAGATTACGGTTAATTGTTTACTTGTCAAACAACTCTACCTTATTGATGTTTTAGCGACATAGGAAGTGTCATCAAAACTGATCTTTTTCTTGGCCGACCGTACCTACGTAAAATTTTAATTTATTATAATACTAGCTGACCTGGCAAACGTTTTGCCTATATACTTTATAACTTGTTTTACCAATATACTTCATAGCATATATGTTATTCTAGTTTATAAGGTACAATTCTGCCAAGTATCATCAAAATCCGTTTAGTACTTTCGGCGTGAAAGAAGGACAACCATCCATCCATCCAAACTTTCGCATTTATAATATTAGTAGGATGGCCCTAAATGAGTACATCGTCTATTAAAAACCGTTTTATCTCTAAAGATATATATATGTATTTACAAACCATGAGTGTCTCCCGATCTTCGTCATTGAAGTTTTCGCGTAGACTTGGCCAATCTCCATCAACCAATACAATACTATTCTCTTGTCTTCCAGATTCCTTCAGTGTAGCTACATGGATGTTTTGCTTCTGGTCTTTAACTGTAGTATCGCATATCTTCTCAGCTAATTCCCTTAAACGCTGAGAATTCGCCTTTATAGCTTGACAATGTTTGGGTCTTTCGTTAATCATGAAATTTGCCAAATCTAGTATACGTTTTCTATCTGAATCATTTACGAGCTTTTTCTTCTCTCCGATATCATTTTTCAATGTATCTAACTGTTGTCCGAGTATGTTTATACGATCTTTTAGTAATTGGGTCTTATTAGAGGCGGCAAACCATTTTTGAACATACGGAATACTTTCATATCTTTTCTTGCATTGAATCCATAGATCTTCGTATTTCTTTTCGCCTTCACTAATGCGTTTAATTGTATCAAATTTGGATTCTCTAGCCAGCAATGTCTCTTTATTAATTTCGATATTTACCGAATTAATTGTTTCACAAGCAATCATCATGCTGGAACAAAATGTTCAGAGGTTCCTTTAGTCAATCAGTGTCCTCATACATGCCTACATCTAAGGCATCTAATCATCATGCTTGGGTAGGTTGGTTCAGTTACACAGTTACAGTTACATTTTACATCTAGTGATCTATGGACCTACTTACCACCTACCATATACGCTGAGGAGACGCGTTTTTCTACTATGTAGGTATGTCCTAACGGGAGATAATCATGTAAGTAGTTATACAAGTCTCCTACATAAACTTAAATGGAGCTGTTACTTTACAGCAAGACACGATTAACGCCGTGGCCTCTACTTGAATTAGTGAGTCTTATTTCAGCGGTATGGTCCATCAGGTTAACTATACAAAAAAGACAATTCTCATCGGCTTGTCTAATGTCTTATCAGATAGGTAAGTGAAGGAAGCAAAGAGGGCTCCGGGTGTTAGACCCGTATTTTGAAACATTAATCAGTAGTTAGGTAGGTACTCGAGTGCTGCTTGCACAGTTTGTATCTTTGCCGCAACTGATCGCCAACCCGCCTGCCAAGCGTGGGAGAGCGTGATCATCGGGGGAGGCCCTCGTCCAGTAGTGGACCATGATGATGACACAAACGTTACTTGAGAGACGAGCTCTGACTCTGAGAGATCTGTGCTTGAGGGGGGTTGCAGAATACGGGTCTTAGAAAGCAGTAAATGGCAAGCAACAGCTATGATCTCTTCCATGCACAATCTTTCACTAGATAAGTACTTACCTACTTACATGTAAAAAGCGTAATACTACGCTAATACTAGTAATAATTATGTAGGTAGGTAGAGTCAAAGGCCGCCGCCGGAGCGTAACAATTCTTTCTGGCTTACAATATCTAAGTATAGGGTACCTACCTATGAAAATAATAATATCGATAACCCAGCCGTTTAAAAAAAACGACAGTGCTAGACTGTATCTACTCAGTCATTACCTTTTTAATTCTGACTCTGCATGTTTTATCTCCGCTTCTAATTTAATGTTGCCGCTACTGATTTGTTTACATACGCCTTTTTGTCTTTCAGTTTCCTTTCGAAGCCTGTCCACTAGAAATACTTGTGCTGAAAGTAAAATATTTCAAATGCGGGTTTCTATGATAAAGGATAAATTGTAGATAGTTAGGTAAGTACTAAAGGCAACTTGTAACGTAAGTAGGCCAGCTGGATTCGTCAATCGCAACCGATTACAGAAGTTAAGTGACTCTAGAGGCCCTTTGGACGGGTGATCTCCTTTAAGTGGCATTTCTCGAGAATTTTAAAACTGGTTCTCCGTTTCTGACCCGACACTAGTCTTTAATCCGAGTCTAAAACCTTTGGACGGAAGGCTCGCCCACCCCTGCAGAGGTAGGCAGGTAAGGTAATAAACCACACAGGCCAAATAAAACCAGGTTGGGCAACCGGGACAAACTTTAGGCTATGACTTCACCTTTGAGTAGGTAGAGAATATCGATGCCCTACTGTATCGCTTTACTCTTGCTTGTTTAGCTAAACTGTACTCCTGAATCGTCTTGGATAGTTCTTACCTTTTATGCATTGGCTTGACAAAATTATTTTCACATGTGAATCATCCACTTCTGACGTGATGCTTCCCAGTGCTTGTAATTCTTTACATTCAGCCATTTTGTCGATTGTTTTTAACACTCTTAATATTTTTCGACAAACTTTTTTGCAAAGTTGTGCGACAGCAGAAGACAGAAAGATGTGTGAAGACGCGGCAAACGCTGAAGAATTTCCGTTTTTTTTTAAATTATTATATGTAGTACTTAGAAAATTAGTCACTAAAGCCGTAGGTAATATGATAGATAATAGATAATATGTCTTATAATAAAACTGTTCAGGGTCCAAAACTGTAGGTACATTGATTCTTTTGACGAAGAAACCGGTGGAGTATATCAATTTGCCGTTACAAAAGCTGAATTTCATATTTTTAGAAAAAAATGTCTGTCTGTCTGTTTGTCCGCGAATCACGTGAAAACAGCTGACTAGATTTAGATGGAATTTGGCACATAGATACCTTATACACTGGAATAAAATTTAGGCTAACTTTTTGGTTCCCGTAGGATCGTTCAAAACCGACAATTCCCAAACTGCTGAACTTATCGTAATGAAACTTTTTTTGTTTGATAGGATTTTCAAAGTTCGAGAGGTTCATGCTTTTAAAATGTATACCAAAATTCCTTGAGGATAGGTAAAATGCACGGAAGATCTAAACTGAAACCGTAAAATGTACAGTAAAATACAGATTAATTATTTCACACGCTACTGCCAAAATGGAGAAGTATTTACAAAATATGAAAAAGCGTATGTATCATATTTATTTGTTAATAATATTTCACCTTAATTATTAAAACTGCTTCCCGAAGACACTATTCCGCGCAAACGGAGTCGCGGGCACAGCTATAAGTAGTTTTAATATAAGTAGGTAGTTACCTAAAGTAAGTAGGGAGTTATTATTATATTCATTAAGTATTTTTATTTTATTATATTTAGGAAACATCATACAGTATATGACGACAATGCGTAGAAATGACAAACATTTTTTTTCGTCTCCATAGCAAATGTCATATCCCGAGGCAAAAACATGTGTATTTTGTATGTAGAGGAAATATTTTTTTAGCACAGCACGTTAATACTGGGGCCCCTTCTAGTATATCGGCGGCTATTAGCCAGCTAGAATCTTTGGACGCTTGGAAAACTTCTAACCATCGGGTTTTTGGACAATCTTTGCAAATCTAGCCAAGTCCTTTCTAAAGGAGGAACTGAATGATAGCTCGTCTTTTAACTAAAGGGGAAACATTAGAAGGTTTATCATTGATAGGTTTATTTTGATTTTGCCTTGCTGGCACACTCTTACGCGCTCTAGTAAAAAAATAGGACTAAGTTAAAATGAGATACTTGTCAGTTTGATTCACTAGTCAATTTGGCACTCTGGACACAGGCGACCGGAAGGCATCAATCTGCATAGAGCAGCGTGGCAAAGCCTCTTGTAAAGCGCTCTAAGAAAGAAGAGATGATAAACATATAACGCACTGCGATTGGTTGAAACAAGCGAAATCGCACTAATCACAGCGCGTATGTTTTCTATGTCTTACCCTACGTCCTCAGTGAACGAATTCAGTGCGATCTGATCCGGCACGGTCCATACAGTTTGACACTAGGTACATCCATTTAGTATGGGCCGCATCGTATCGGATCGCACTGAATTCGTTCACTGAGGACGTAGCGTTATCTGTCGTGTCGCTGAGGTAGCAGCTAGCAGAGGATGATGTGAATATAAAGTGAGATTAAATATTAAATTTTGCCAAAGAACGACTAGGAATGTTTATGCACGTTTCTTCACACAGTTTGGGCGTTCCCCAAATACATTGCTCAACGGAAAGCTTCAAATAAAACATGATTTTAATTAGGTACCTAAAATTTATTAACAAAATAGTGTCATACAGTTATTCAAAATAACAGACATAAATGAATAATTTGCGATACAACCTAGCAGCCTAATTAAACCAGGTACTTTTTGTCTATCCCACTAACAAAAATAAAAATTAAAAAAATGAAACAATTTACGAATGTAGCACAAAGGAATGTTGGCTTAGCTAGCGGTTCCACTCTTCACCTGCGCACCATTCTATACAAAAAACAAACATAATAATAAAGATCTTGGAAAAAAAATACGCGGCCCTTTCATATTTGGTACTTACTACAGAATCAACAAGTCTACAACTAAAGCTCACAATAGCTTAATATAATATTGTCTCGATAAAAATGTCGCACAGTTTTTATAATGCCGTTCTCGTCGCCATGTATGCGCGTACTTTCAGCGAGTTGGTAGCAACGCATATCACTCTCTCTATCATCTCGTATCGCTGAGAGCGAGAGAGGTAGATGCTTTGCGTAGATTCCCTTGACGTACGCGCGTACATCGTAACGAACATTGCAGTAATGTTAGTGACACTTGCTCGTAATTACAGAGCTAATGTGAGGTTATAGAGATGTTACATAGTTACTCGTCCGCAATTAATGGGCATTTACACATTGTTAACATAAAAACATTAATACATAATTTAAAGTATTCTCAGAATACTAGTCGGTTGAAAACAGTTCCCCCATTAAAACTACTATACACACGTAATACTGTTGTCAATATCTTTCTATTATGGTGACAATTTTGTCGCTCCCTATAAGTATATAATATAATATTTTTTACAACTTATTTCTAAATGATACAATAATTGTTCCAAAAACCTAGCAGTCAATCGCCATTGACATTCATATGTAGGTAAACTGGGTAAAGGTTGTGTTTTAAAGATTCCCTAACAGAATTCAGAAGGACTCTAAATGCAACTGGATCGGAGTCTACTAACATTGGCTTTTTGGATAAAAAAAAAGAAAGTTTAGTTTAGTTTAAGTTTTATGTAGACAACTAGTTAGTTGAGTAAAATATCCTACAACTATCAGCCAGGAATGTCTACATTTTTTGATAACACTCACAACAAACTACAATAATAATAATTTTATGCACGTCAATATGGAATAACTTAATAGTAATACTTAAAAACATACATTTTAAGTATATCTACTGGGTCCCACATTAAAAAAACAATATTTCAGTTACGCCAACATTCTCTAAGTGCCATTACTATGTAGTTACATAAAGAGTAAGTTAATTTTGGGCGAGAGTCAATACAAAAATACCCTGGACGAATCCCTTATGTAATCACACAGCAACATTTCAAGTTACACAAATATACACTCTCAATAAAAATACATCAGTCGAACGGTTTAAAATTTTGAGGAAAGAAAATATATTTTTTTACATAGCTAGAAGTTTAACAACATCATAGGTCACCGGGTGACCCGTAATGTACTTTTGGAACGGAGCGTTCTGTCGCGGCAGTAGTAATACTGTGCGGCTGCGGCGGGCGCCGGTATTAACTGTAGGCGGTGGGCGGGAGGATCTCTGTGAGCAGGCGCTTCAGCGAGTCGATGCCGGTGAGGAAGCCGCAGTCGGGGCCGGGGTGCGGCGCCGGCGTGGCCAGCGGGCTCTCGGCCGCCGCGCCGCCCACCGCCGTGTGCGCGAAGTCGATCATGCGGATGTCCACGCGCTCGTCGGCCGCGGGCCAGGGCGCGGCGCGCGCTCGCTTGCCCTCGGCGGCGGCGGCGGCGGCCGGCGACGCGGACCCGCGCCACGACTCGCTCGACGTCGACGAGTACGCCATCCAGCTGTCGGCCGACTCGGGGCTGGGCGGCGCCGCGGCCGCCGGCCCGCCCTCGCCCTCGCCCTCCTCGTACCCGCCCATCGTCTCCTCCGAGTGGTGCGTGAAACTGCGCTTCGGGGAGATTTCATCGTGCAGCTGCGACATGTCGAAGTGGCCTCCGGGCGACGGCGCGAGCTCCGCCGAGCTGCTGGACGCGTCGCCGTCGTAGCCGGACGCAGAGTGGCCGCCGTCTTCCGTCACTTGCAGCGTTGGCACATCACCTTCGTATACTATTAGAAGCGAGCTGCGAACAAAAAGTAAAACATGAGTTATGTCAGGTATATTGAATAATAATGCATCAAGTAAAAATCGCAGGTCTGACGGTAGTAGGACAAAGTATGAGAGGGTAGGTACTGACCAGGAGTAGAACCTGTAGTTGGTCTGCTTGGCGATGGCGCGGCGCAGCGCGTCGAGGTCTCGCAGCACGCGGCGCACGACCCGCGCGCGCAGCGGCCCGTCGCCCGCGAAGAATGCGCGCAGCGCGTCGCGCAGCCCGCCCTCGCTGAGCGCGCGGCCCCAGTACTTGTCGCGCCGCACACACGTACCAGTCTCCGACACGTGCACCTGCACACAAACGTACACACTTGTAATTAAATATATTAAAGACAATAAAATATACATTCATCATTTAGATGTACAATTATGAAATGCACAATGTACATAAATTAACGACCATAATTTCTACTGTCCTCGGATATGGTGATGGGCATGGGAGGACCCTTACGTCCTGATTTTTTAAGATATCAAAAGGAACATTCTTTACCGTTCTTCACAGGAAAAACTAGTTATCTATACCACAACAAAAGACTTCATTTTAAAATACCTACACTACACGTTTCTTTTATAGCCTTATAGAAACCTACAGATTGCAGCACAATAAGCTATAAAATACAGCGAGGCTACGTCGGTATCTAATGGTTGTGAAATGTAAGTACCATTATTACTCCTAGTTAAATCGTACGTCTTATGCAATGTATTAATATGTCTAAGACATTTACTGGGTCCTTTGTTTGTACGAATGAGAACATATTATGTTACTTTTATTATTTTATTATTTATTACTTATCAAGTAATAATACAAGGAATTCAAGAGGGTTTTACTAAGCCGCTATGGTATGTGTATTATAAGAAATACTTATAGACACCCACCAGTATAATAATATGACATCCATAATACATAGGTCAAATAGTTGTTGAACGTGAAATAGTTTTTATTCTCGTGACAGTAAAGTCTACAAAGTCTTGTCTTTTAACCATTACATTTAGGTCAACGCATTGCGAAATAATGCGACAATATTGAGACGCAGTTCCAAGTCTATTGCCCTATATAGGTGAATACGCACTTATCTTCGGCGCGTGCGACGCGATGTGGACGCTAGCTATCCACCTATTTCTATTAATAACGAGCAAAGCAGGAGGGATATACTACCAACAAATCGTGGAATTAAAACGGCGCGATGACGCAAAATACTCTCTCAGATTGTCGATTAATAGCTGTAAAACATCTTGTATAAATACCACGTGCAGAGCAGAATTAAAGCACGTCAGTAGGAGTGGATAACCTACAAAATTGTAAGGAGGTGAGGGACCATATACCATTCAAATACGTATATTTTTATACTCGATTATTTAAAAAAAAATCCATCTATGTGTGAATATGAGTATTGTCTGTAAATTGCAATAACCTACTGCAAAGTAATCTTACAAATTGTACAAAGACAGCAATTTATAGGTATACGTATAGTCCATTCTTCGCACGAAGACTCAAAAGATTTAGAGGAAACATTGCAATTTCAGAAGTACTTTAGCGTTTCTAAAGCCATTGTTACTCGGTGCCTATCCAATCCACCATGTACAGTCGGCCAAGAATCTTATAATATTAGATATACCATCATAAGGTTAAAATTCACATGAATGCCCTTAGACATTAAGGTTTACTTTTTACTTGAAACGATATGACGACTGTACCATACCGATGTTTTAGTACCTACATAACGTAAGACCACGTTTACAACGGCCGGCCCTCCTCTTTGTTTGTTTGGACTCGGCTCCGCAATGAAACGTAAACTGTGATAGGAGTAGGCACTGAACTGATCACACTGCAAGGTCATCGATGACGTAATCTGGTTCGACGCGATCAAAACACAATCCAATAGGTGGTCCCGATACTCATGACGTCTTCTGAGCATGGACACTGTAGGCAACTACTATGACGAAAAACGTAAATGAAAATATAGTTAGTCATCGTTTCATTTGGCTATTATGTTATCAATACATAGTATAAAACATAGCCGCATCCCGCTGTCTGTCCCAATGTATGCTTACATCTTTTTAAATTTACTCAACGGATTTTGATACGGTTTTCTTTAACAGATAGAAGGATCCTTGAGAAAGGTGTGTGTGTTTTTTTTATCACTATGAACCAGCGTTTGATCACCATCCTGCCTGATGTTAAGCAGCGATGTGGTCTACGATGGAGCACACTTGTTCAAGTGTATGTATATTACATTCGTATCATAGCAGAGAAACACTGTTGATAATTCCTATTTATTAACAGTTTTAAAAAAGGATGAGGTTTCTCAATGGGGAATTTTCTTTGACGTTTTTCGGGTAGAAAACTGTCATTACTGTCATACTTTCCAAACAAAGTTTGACAGTAATGACAATTCACATTACTGTCATACTTTCCAAACAAAGTTTCACAGTAATGACAATTCTCCGCCCGAAAATCTGTCAGAAAAACGTCAAAGAAAATTCCCCCTTCCATTGTGTATATGATTTATTTTTTCTTTTTTATTGCTATTAGGGCTTAAGTTCTACAATCCTCATTGTTTTGAGAAGGATACACGTACATATGCATGTGGCATGACATCAATGTCAGTGCAAATCGATTTGCTAGTAGAAATTCTAAGCTACAAGTTTCTTGTTCTAAATTTGTAATACATTTGCTTGACGCCTGACATATCATGCATGGCATGTCCAATTTTCAATCTGCAGAATCTTTTCAACGAGCATAACTCCAAGTGCCTGTACCTACTTATATTAATAGTGTTACATTGGTCTCTCACAGACATCACAATGTGGTGACGTTTGCGGTCCATTATTTCCACTGACGTTTCAATAGTTTTTAGAGCGTAACAACAAGCGTCAGCGGACGACAGACGTCACTACTAATATTAAATTAAAGAGACCACTTTATTCATCACAACAGATTCACCATACACATCATAACTTCTTCCGCAGTTTTTACAGCAGATACATTCACGTTCTCGGCAAAAAGAAGTTGGCCAGAACCTTAGGATCACATGGACCCTTCGTCCATCCACAATCAGAATCATAAGGAGTTATGAATGTTAATATGGGTCTTCAGTCACCAATCGCAACTCGCGGCGCTGCGCCCTGGTTAGTCCGACGTCATTAAAACGAACGAATCGACACGAAACGAACGGACGTTTTATTAATATTATAAACCCACAGGTTAGTCATCAATAGTTTAAATACTTTTATAAGTAGTTAAGTAATTAAATTATAAACAAGCTCTATAAAAAATCTAAACCTCCGTAATAGGACCGGGAAATAAACACATTCTGACACTTGTGCGCGTTCAGTGCTTCGTCATCGTTCATTACAGAACATTACAAGTACGTACACTTGCAAATAAACATACCAAAACAACAATTGCGTAATACTCTGTTTTTTGCCCCACAACGGTAGGCATCGAGATAAATAATTACGGAGTTATAAGACATAATACACGTGCATCGATATGCGCAATACGCAACAAACAAGTCACAACGCGGAAGTACCTACAGACTGTTGTCTGTGTAGTCCTGATAACTATGTCGCCTAACGTAGCCTACAGACTTAACACCGACACGCAAGATTCGTGAGGCAAGATATAATCAACTAGTTTCGCGGGCATACGAACTTCAAGCTGGCTGCCACTAGAACTACCCTTGGATTGTAGTAGCTTCTGCTGTTCCGAAGGTACCTTGGTAATTTCGCGAGTGATCATCCCACCGTTGTCCCCATACCGGACATCCCCGCGATAAAAGACATATAAACGCGACGGTACTGTGACTCATGTCCGGTCACGAGGTGCCCGCTCGAACTATGTTACGACTGTACCTGACACGTATCAAATAACGATAACCGTAGCATTCCGATTAGAATACTGCTTAACCTTTGGTATTAATTATTAACCCTGAGTAGTAATTCTAGTAATGAAAGTAAAACATTCGAGCTATCTGTTGGAGCGCGTGTCGCAGAGATGATACGGCCGTGTGCGTCGTGCAAAGGTATAAACTCACATTTAATTATAAACAAACTGTTGCATTTCCAGTGAGTGTGCGACGATGTGATTAGTTGCCAACTGGAGCGCGAATTACTCTCCAAGACACCATTAATTTGTGGAACGAGTGTTACTTAATGCGATTTACGTATTCGGACACACGATGGCCCAAATTATGTCATACGTAGCTAAAAATATTATCACGATCCGATATTATGAGTATGCCCGCATCGTCTCTGCGTTAGATTGATCATGTGATTTGTATTAATAAATGCGTTGGGGTGGGACTGGTATAATTTATAGTTCGTGCCCTTAGCATTTGTGTAAGTACGTCGTAAAAAGTGTACAGCTATTATTTCAATTAAGATCAATCAATAAAAGTTGGTGAGCTATTTTCTTTATCTACTATTCCGATTTTCCTATGATTCCTGCACAGATTAACATTTGATGGCAGTGTTTTGAAAATTCTTTGTATGAAAACATAAAAGTTATTCACTGGCCTCGCGGAATTGATTGGCAGTTAATCAGTTAAAGAGGCGTTCAATACACACACACAGACATCACTAACCTAACCTATCCTACATAGAAAAACATGTACCGTGTGTGAACCTAGAAATATGCGCATCGCACCGCGAGTCCATGAATGTGAACTATTGTTATCCCATCGACAATAGGGTAGAAAACTCGTGAATTAATGGCACTAGTTCCGCCTGACACAAATAACACGATTGTCACTGCAAGCTCATTACACAGATTGCTTTACATTCATTGGTTCATACAAGTCAAGAATACGCAGCGCCATCTGCATTCATATTCACGTTTTCTTCCCTATTAGGGTAGGCAGTCGTGTGACGGTACTGTGGTGCAATGTACAATAGAGTAATGTAGCATAAGCATATTTAGCACGCAAGTTATCTATACTAATATTATAAAGCTGAAGAATTGCTGAAGAAAGCTTATCTGTTTGAACGCGCTAATCTCAGGAACTACTGGTTCGAATTGAAATAATATTTTTAAAACCTTAGTCAAAGTCAAAGTTTCATTGACACCAAGTGCCACTCAGTACGTTCGTTACCTCAAATCTTCTGACCCAAACTAGGTATTTTTACTTTTTTTTTTTGTTGTTTGAATTGCTTCCCGTTTGTCCATTTAAATTTAGCTGTTGACGTTGATTGTATTTAAGTGAACCATACCTGCATGCCACATAACCGCACGCCGAGGGTAGCTGAGGTGGAGGCGGCACACTTGGCGATCTGCTTGGTGCGCTTCTCGGCGGTTGCGTCGTCGCCGTGCTGCCGCGTGCCCATCTTCAGGTCGAGCACGCACGGCCGCCGGTACGACGACGTTATGTTCTCCATCATCAGGAAATCTGAGAAACGTACAAACAAATCAATACGTAGTACATACATACATACACTTCACGCCCATCTCCCAGAGGGGTAGGCAGAGACTACAGATCTCCATTTGTCACGGTCCTGACATACCCCTTTCGCTTCATCTACATTCATTCATCTTTTCATACATGACCTCCGGTTTCGAGTACTTTTCACGCCACCTTCGGACAGGACATCACCAATTTGGTCTGTATATGTCCTTCTGGGGCGACCTCTACTCGCCCGGCCCATTACATCACCCATATAAATCTCTTTCGTCAATCGACTTTCATCCATTCTCTCCATAATATACCAATACATAGTATAAAACAAAATCTCCTACCGCTGTTTGTGTATAGATCTTTGTAACTACGCGACGGATTTTGATGCGGTTTTGCTTTAATACTTAAGAGTGATTCTTGAGAATGGTTTATATATGTATAATACATGAAAATAATATCAGGGAAATACTGTTAACCCTTAATCAAACAAGGTTAAGTGTTTTTCTGATGGATTTTGGACACTATTGACGTTTATTATTATAATTACCGACTCCATCACATAAACCCGGGTGAAGTTTATTATAAAATCTAGCTTTTAATTGTAAAGCTAGATTTGTTGAATTTATTGTTTACTGTTTAAATAGGCAAGTGTCCTCTATGTCATATCTTCTCTGAAATCTTTAGATAATTCTAGTGAAGACATTCAATAAGGTTCAAAGTATGTGTTGGTCAAGTGGGAATATACTAGCCTTTGTTTGATTAAGGGTTAAAGATTTTTATTGACAAAGCGACGTTTGACAGGTCAGCTAGTAATATTTTAAACGCGAATCTTTCTATGTATGCTTGTTGATATAACTAAAACTTAATATAGACTAAGTATACATCGGGACGAGTTAAACATCTGTACATCTAGATAGCCATATCGATACACTAACGCCATTAATTATAAATAGTTGCAGAGAGAATCGATTTTGCCATCGTCTATCATCGATCTTTTCGCATGTTCATAAACGAACATCTACTCCGCGATTTTAAAATACATTTTTAAACTGGAGAGTTAAATTAGGAACTATAAAAGAGAACAATGCGTGGGATTTGATGGCCATGTTGTAATTATTCATCTCGTTTATTTTCGTAAGAAAAGTAAACAATACATTTTGACTAGGTATATTTCCAATTAGAAACGTTGATTTTTAAAATCTAGTGGACAGAAGAGAGAAAAATATTCTTTCGTTGGGCACGTTTATACACGCAAAACATATTACATTACCATATTATCCTGAAAAACTCGTTTTGGCTCCGAAATTTAATATAGTAGGCTTAAACTGAGAATGTTTTATTTTATCTGCACGCAAAATAATTCCAGGAAATTAAACAATACCTACCTAAGATACGAACGTTTAAAACATCGCAATAATTTTGCCACCCACCTACACAGTGTTAATTACCTATACCTAAAGATTTTTGATATTTTTATAAATTTCAAGAGTAGCCTTTATCGCTTTGGAATTCGGTAGATTACTTAATTTCTGTCACGTTTATTTAATTTTTTTTCTAGAATAGTCTGTTGTAAGAGTTGGCATCTATTGACAAAAGGTTACAATTACCTACAGCGCAAGCATTCTTACCTACGAGTGCTTATCTCAATATAATAAATAATAATGATAGCAGGTACACTTACATTGTTTATTTGAGTTATCCATGTGGGCAATGCTCTTGAGCACTTCACTAGCATTGCCATTTCTGTGCACCTTAAATCTGTAAATAACAGCGCATTCATAAGTACTTTGCCACGTGCACAATACATTAACTATGACATAATCATAACAATGGAGCGAATTGAAACACACTGACAATGATAAGTATGTTTATATTGATACATCTATCAGTTCTAAAAAGATTTACCACGCATCCCGCGGGTCGTCGACCGGCATCCGCGTACGGAACGCTCGCTCCGTTTAGTGGTAATGTTTATGAAAAAATGGCGGGGCTCGGGAGCTCCTGAAATATGATAAAGGGCACATGACACTTGTCGAGGTGTGAATCGCACGTCTCGTCCAGATACGCACTTGAACACGTCGTCTCGCTTCCGCTTTCCACCGAGGGACGATTTCCTTCCGTTCTCGTCGCGGAAACACGGCGAATAACGCTTCTCCGGCTTGGAGCCGCCAGCGCTTGACGCCTGCATCACGCCTGCAACAAACCGCCGCACACATGTAGACCGCGCGCAACGCACACCACGCCGCTCACCATACTAATCATTACAAAACATATGAGTTGCCAAACTCATCACATGCGATACAGTCACAGGTGAACCGCGCCTGTTAACACACACGAATGCCGGGTTAGATCGTTGACAAAGCCACATGGAATGTATAACATGTTATGAGCCGACTCTTTCACTAGATATTCGTAATAACGAGAGGTATGTACACTTACTGTGCCAATGTAAATCATAACTAGTGACTTTGCTTACAACTAAAGGGTTTGTTCGTGGTGTATGTATGTTGTGAGTAGTAGTAAGTACTACTATTATGTGGGTATGTTACTATATGTCCAGTGAAAATGATGAATATCCCCCGTGTGTGTATGTATGAACTTTGTATCGTGTCCCCCGTGTCAGTGTGATGTATGTGTGTGTGTGTGTGTGAGTGTAGTTTTTAAGTAAAGGTACAAACCCAAAATGTAATAATACCGCTAAGGCGCTAAAGTGGCGATCGGTTGGTGCCGGTCCCGCCGCAGCCCGCCGCGGCGCCGCAGCCCTTGCGAGAACAAGGAAACTAATATTTTGTGCCTCTCCCCTCGCCTCGGCCACCCCGCCGCCCATACCCGCACACCTACCACCACACGTACGTCAGTCAGTCCACTACTAGGACAACCACTCGCTATCCTTCAGATATCAGGCTAGCCAGTGTGTCTCGTTAACGTGTTATTAGGTACTTCTTATAGTTCGACTTTGAATGTCACCAATGCGAATAGAGTGACGAGTGGTTAAGCCGCTATTAGAGGTCCACGTTCCTGACCACTGCTAAGCTAAACACGCTTTAGCCAGCATACATTGGAATACGTCCAATTGTTTTCATTTACATCACGGTTGTGGCTGATTTTTTTTTTTTACAAATAGGTACATGCTTAAATTATTCATTAACTTCACTACATGTACAAAACATGTTTGTTTAAAATAATTATGTATGACGTAATTTTTTTCTGTGGTGGATTTACAGTGACATCACGCTTTCATTCATCGCCGTTTGCCCAATTTCATTATATCGGTGATCAACATGTAAGAGCATCAAGGAAATATCGCGTTAGTGCGCTCTGAAAATAGAGGCGAAATTACGGTTTAGATAAGATAAACCAAAACACGCCACACCGTATAGCATTATATGACGTAAGAGATAAAAAGATTTATTTATAAAAATGTACACGTAGTATCTGACAAACTTTGTTATAATAACAGGTTTTGTATCTATGTAGTTCACATTGCAAAATAAACAGACATGAACGAGGTGAATCCGAATTAAACAACCGTACTACACTGCTCTACTTCGCGTTAGTAGAGATACGTGCAGTAAACGCGCAATAGCCAGTGCCTTGCCTACCTACCACATACCGTAAAGAATCGATTTCCTTAGTGCTCCAATACGCAATTAGATCAAACAACATGGCAAGTGAATTACTATTAAAACAAAACAAAAAAAAAAGTAAGTGAAATAATTTTCATTGTATACAACAGGAGAATAAAAAAAAACGATGTAAGATGCAATGAATGAACATGAGGCATTCAGCGAAACTTGTAAGCATTTGGGTCGAGCAATGCATCGTTTACGAACGATATAATGCATCAATGTTGCAGAAGCATGTGATTCTCACCTTTATATCTAGGTACGAAATTCTTTATGTCTTCGGGAATGTTCTGGTAGAAATGCAGCTCGCGTATGTTTAGGGGCTTGATTACTGTGCTGTCGTTGAGTACGAGCAGCCGCGTGTGCCCGCCCACCTGCAAACGATCGATTCATATTAACACACACTCGAACCAAACAATAAACATGTTTATTTTCAGCTGACATATTGTTGTCGACAAGCATCATCAATGTAGGTATAGGTATTACCCCGCCACCACGCGCTATCCAGGCGAAATCAGGTTACGCTTGTTTACGACCAAAACGTAAAAATATGGTCGATCGAAATAACATTTTTATTAATATCCTTATAGATAGGTGTATCTATCAAAGATAGTAATCCGATTTATGGGAAAATTATTACATTATTATCCATTGTGACGTCAATGCTGTTGTGATTCAACAAAAATAGATCTGATCGCAGGTAATTTAACTTTAGGTAAAAATTGAGTCACTGTGTTGCCAAACATTATTATCTTATAGATAAGACAGCAATAAGCCCATTACATACCGAAAAAATTGGTTAAGCCAAAGGAAAAATATTTGTCGAAATGAAAAACATAACGCGCAGGTACAATTAAAACTAAACCGTAGTTTGGTAAATATTGTTTTCATGAGATGTCCTAAATCTTAAGACAATATCTTTGACCTCCTACTACATAAAAAGGTAAAATATTTACATTTTCAAAACCTACTTAGGTATAACATTATGTTTACTCTTGAGCTAAAGACGAGGATAACGTTCCTCGATCGTACCTATATACCAATTTCAAACACTTGAAACGTTTGGCTCTGCTCTAGAAATAATTATTTGGAAACTTAAGAGTTTCAATTATAGCTCAACAGTTCTTGGCTGTTTTTTAAACGACTTCAAAGAAGGGGATTCTCAAATCGCGCGATTACTACGCTATAACCTCAATTCCAATTATTCTCAATTCGCTCGACTTCTACACTAAAACTTCAATTCCAAAATGCAGAACAAACCACGACGTCATTAACTGGGTTTGCACAGGGAGATAGATGCTGGAATGCAGAGCAAGCTATCTCCTTTGCTGTCATATAAAATAATTGAGACCAATCTTAAAGACAGTCAACGCTTTACAAACTGCTAGCTAACCTAGGCTGAGGCTATTGATATTACCAGTGTCAGAACGTCCTGACACTGCTTTATTTGGACCATTGAATACCTTGATCGAGTTAGAATCATTATAATCTTTAACAGCTTCTGTACAGTTACTTGTAAGTATGGAATTAAAATCTAAAAAGATGCAATGACCCTTTTATGTATGAAACCAGTGCAGTTTTTTTTTTGTGGAATGATACGGAAACCAGCAATTACTTTTGGACAAAGCTCTCTTTCGTAAGTGCACAGTTTATTGGCCGTATATTATACGGTTTAATTGTGTGAATCTGGCACCGAGCAGGCAGTCAAGGCAGCTGTCCATTGGGACGTTTATATCTTCCGTCTCCGCGCCTGTTACTCATTCTCTACTCGAAATACACTGTCCTTGTTTCTCAGGATCGTTTATACGGACATTCCAGTCGCGTCAAATATGATTTCAAGGAAACGGAAAAGGGGGAAGAGTCTTTATGCTTCTGTGACAAAGCTTTTTGAGACGTCTTTGGACAACTCTTGTCTTTTGACTCTATCGTATCATAACAAGTGTAGAAGCAGTTCACGTGATTATGACATAAATTTACGTGCTACCGATTATGTTTCAGCGTGCCAAAATTATTACTTAAGATAGCCGTCACTGATTAAAAATAATACACAATAAACAAATAGGCGTCCTGTAATTTATTCAGAGCTCAGCTAAGCTATTAATACGGTTGTAATGCATACAAGAATCACATAAAATCAAGCGTAAGTACAACATAACCTTTCATAGACCGGTGCATATGGCTCAGTGGCCGAGGCGTACTACGACGCAAAAGCAGGATTTGTAAAAAAATAAATAAAAAGAAATAAGTAAGTCATAGTGGTGTGATGTTGCGCAGGTCAATAGCCATCAGCGGCGCACACCTCGCGGGAGCTGCGAGCGTCGACCCCGCACTCCTTGCTGGAGGACCATGAAATTGTGTGTGTGAGAGCATCTTATTTTATCAAATCCCTAACGGAACAAACACACAATTTTGAGTGCGCGGACTGAGAACCGATTTTTTTTACAGGCACAGACATTAATAGAAAAATAATTCGTAAATTAAAAATGGAATCTAAGAAATGCAGTTGTTGTGCCAATTAAAAAAATAACGTCTCATGCGTTTTAATCCCAAAGATAGAGGCATTTGCTAAACAAAAAAATTTGACATAAAGACGAGTAGGATTTCAAGGTCGTGGCATGCCTTGGGGTTTGCCTGTGTCCAGTAGTCAGCTGATACGATGATGTTGGAATTTCACGTAGAGTTGGTATATGTAGTAGTAACGTCGAAAGGATTCTTATAACGGTATCTGTGTCCTCACTACGCGCGGAGGTATCATGTTGTAATTACTTATTATCAAATACTGTTTAGTCACTGCCTCTACAATATTTTAATTACAAAATAATGTATAATACTCGTTACTGACAAAACGTCGACTGTAAAAAGATACCGCGTCTATTTTATTTTGTACTAGCTGTACCTCGCGGTCTTACTCGCGATTTTTTTTTTCGTTCCCGTGGGAATTTCGAGATAAAATACAGCCTACATCATCACTCAGGGCTGATGTAGCATTCTAATGGTAAAGAAAGTATCGAAATCCGTCCAGTAATTTTGGCCGTCATTCGTTACAGTCATCCTGTTGTATGTAACAATTATTTTCTCTTTATAATAATAGTACAGACTACAAATATAATATAATACATGAAGCAAATAAATAAATAAATATATCAGTTATCGTTATATGAAAACTTAGATACATTTATACAGAAATATGTATGGTATGCGTACACATACTTAAGCGAGACAAATTGATTTGCTGATTTTTAGTGCAGGCGCTAAGCGGAAAAGAATAACATGTGACAAATAAAGAATGTTTAACACGTTTTATGTAGTCAATGGCATTGCATATATTTACAAGGAAAATATTTTGTAAATGCAATACGTATTGGCAGATACTGCGCGTGTAAACTGCAAACTACAATATTTTAACAAACCAAAGTATCTTGTATCATGTTTCATCTATTTCAACCCCATCGCGTGACAAGACAACTTTCAGCTTTACACAACCTTAGCAAAATCTGCTAAAATTTCGTGGTAAAGATTCATTTTCGTCTTCCCCTTCGTCAAATTAGTTAAAGCACGCTAAGTTTTACAATTCAAATCTCATTCCAAGGGAGATCGCCACTTGTCTATTGTACACGCGATCCTACCGGGACAGTTATAAACTTCCGATTAGATACAGTAGAGTATTGTGTAAATTTATTCTTTCCGCTCAAAATATCTTGGCACGTCACCTTCGGAGAGGAATTTGGCAATTTTCTATTTTTATGCTCATCCCTTTTAGAGAAATCTGCACGACGACGTCCGAATATATATTTTCTTCATTATGGTCCTATTTATTGACTGGAATGCCGCAAAGACAGCAGCGCTGGATAGAGGGACATGGAGAGATATCTGCAAGGCCCTATGTACCCCCCGGGTATGCTAGGACCTAAGTAAGTAAGTATGGTCCTATTGTCATGATTCAATTTTACTTGCAGATTAATTTCACAAAGTTACGACGGATATCTGATGGGCTCTGATCTCTGAACGCCTATTCGAGAAAATGTTCCTGTCAGACAGTAAAGTTAATGAAGTTATATCTTTTGTCAGTGGTCTACCGCGGTGTATAGACTCAAATTGCCAAAGACAAAGCAAAAAATGACTCATATGACGAATTCAGTAGAACTAACCGGTTCACCTTTTGCCATTGCATTGATGACGCGTGTCGTTTCCTATCACGATTGCAAACGCTCGCTCGGCACCACGACAAGTGACTGATGGTACAATGTAGATGCTTGTGACAACAATATCGGGACCGAATCTGTTCGCTACAGATTTTTCTGGTACGTTTATTTTTCATTCAACGTCATGCTCTCCACATAAAATATGATATGAGACAAAGATAGTAACGAAACCTGCCTAATACAAAATCATGGGATACTCTCAACCAGGCACCTAGAACTCTTAAAAGATAGGATGTGTTATTTTACAAAGTTCATTGTTTCACAAAAGTTGTAGCACAACAGAGGGTAAAGACCCTCCGGTTGTTGTCACAAACTATTGCCAGCCTATGGAAAGCAAAGTCACCAATAGGACACTTTTGCAATTAGTACCTATATTCGTTGGTCTGACAGACGTCGCGGTGCATGCATTGTAGTGTTACCTGATTGTGCAGCGGCAGCACGTCGACCTCGTGGCCGTCGTCGGGCGACAGCGGGGTGTGCACGGCTGGTGCGGGCTGCGCGCGCTTACGCTCGGCGCCGCGCCGCTCCGGCTCACCCATACCCCAGCCAAGGGAGTAAACCATCACTTCGGCCGAGCCGCCACCGCCACCGTCCACCTGCACGAAGGGAAATTACGCTATAACCAGGACTATCCAACTCTATTATCCGCCACTGTGACACCTGCTAGCGGCCTGATATACAGAAGCAACTAGAATACGCCATGGCTGGGATCTCTAAGCTGTATACTTATATGGGATCCGATATTCAGTACATAGAAAGACTAGTTAATTAGTTGATCTGGTTACCAGCGTGTCAGCTTTACGTTTTAAGGGGTAGCTCTAGTTACTAACCATCTGTGATCTAGTTGGGCGGATACTTGACTTGCAATTATTGGGATAGCGGGATTTGATCCCGCGACCTCCCTGGACGTGTACCAATGGGACTCTTTTTGAGAGCCTATGAAGGAAGGACAAAATCGTGATGAAATCCGCACATCACAATGTGTGTGACCCCTATAACGGCGATGGACTCACCCCCTTGTCACGTTGGGTTAAATACGCTTGGTGAACCGTGGGCATTTGCTTAGCAAGTGCCTCTGCCTACTCCGCTTTGAGATTAAAAGACTTGAAGTGTATCGTTATTTTTTTTTATAACCTAGGTGCTTTGCCCGGACGTTGATGACAAATTGTAAGGATATTGTATATTGATCGTCCGTTCATATACATGATATGTATTCTAATTATAGAACTGTATAGACAAATTGTTTGTCCCTCTTATCCTTAGACGATAAAGTGCAGGAAAATTCGATTAGTCTGTAATTATCTTGGAATCAATAATAATTACTGTTGTTAGATTTATCATTGAATATCTACAGAATGTACCTACGCCAACATTTTTTGTATTTTTTATCAATCAAAACAGGTGCTTATTAGGACTTACATATTATACAGGATGTGTCGTAAACAACCGACAGGTAATTTCTTACACAAGTTAGGAGGATAAGTAATTTGGCGCAAAAATACGGTTTTAGTGTATGGAACGCAATTTTCATCAACAAATTGTAGTATTTAATTTTTTTTATAGCGAAACACATACATAATAATTAACCGTGAGTCTCCGTTGATTTATTTTACTTTTAATTATATGCATTCCTATAGGGACTGTAGACAAAAGATAAGAATTCTAGACGTACCTTGAAACACAAGAGACCAATCAAAACATAAACAAATAGCCACCAATGAAACTTAATTGTTAAACAAACATAACTTCAGTTGTACATATTCCTTGTTAAATGACACTTCGAGTTCTAAAAATAAATGTTTATTATTTTGTTGTAAAGACAATGACTTTTGTCATTTGGTGCTGTCGATAAAATGTGTCTGACAATTTACCGTAATTGATATACATATTTAACCACGCGACAACGAAAACGGATATGTTTTCATCGACGACCGATTAAGAGATGTACTAAAAAAGGGCGTATGTCTTAGATCCTCCATCGAGGATCGAAGAGGATTTTTCATAACCATGAATACCGTTGATTATTACAAGATAACTTCGGGGTCATGACACAAGCATGTAAAAGAAATCGTGTAAATTTATAAATCTGTAAAAATGGGGAAAAAAGGTGGGAAAGTAGCTTAAGATCAGGATACGGACATAAAATACTTTTTATCCCGATCCAGTCGGACGCGTTGACGTGTTGGTATAAAATATACACACACATCAAAAGTGTTTAGAGATCAAGAACCTTTTAGGTTTAAAATAAAATCTAATTTATTTAAATCAAATCAAATCTTCTGGATTGGTCTCCTACCTAATTCCCCATGCCTGTATCAATGACTTATCACCACATTTTACAGTTTTTGTAAAATATATTCTTCTTGATTGCTATCTTCTAAAATGTACTTGATCCCTAGACACTTTTGGTGTGTGACAAGCATAATCCGGTCTCCCCATGCCATCACTTTCTGTATGGAAAATACTATCCGTGGTATTAATAAAGTTAGACAGTGCTAATAAAGGCTAGTGCAATTCTAGTAAAGGCCTCAAAAGCTAGACAAATGTACGCTAAATACGGGAAAACCAGTCTAAGTTGATGTAAGTCAAATACTTAATCAATGTTTTAACTTTTTATAACTACGGCGGTATAGATTTATGAATCTTCCATTTGAGGCTTGACGGAAAATGTATGAACAACTGTAGAAAGGTGATGGATACATTATCGTAACACACCGTATACACATCAATCAGCTGCAACCCAACAAATTACAAACGATAAAGAGCTATGACGTGTACTTAGAAAACATTTACAGTATCCTCAAAGTCAGTCAAATACAATTAATCAAAGTCTGCTTTATTTTTTTTAAATATACTCGTTCTTTTGTGACGTATGACGGACATCCCATAAGCAAGTAAAAGTACCATAAATATCAAAGTATCACTTTATTTACTAGTGATACTCATACGATGTTCTCATGGCAATGTGTGAGGTCAGAGACCATCGTTATCAAACGTTTACGTGGAAAGAACAGGATACCACCGTAAATCAGTGATTCCTTATCTGGTACGAGCTTGAAAATCATGGTGGTGGATGATTTACTGGCGCACACGCATGCTGACGCAATAATATCGTGTGATTACGCGCGTCGGCTACAGCAGTTTCAGGTCACACAACAAATTGTAGTGCATCAACCTTTTTATTTACCGCCTAGTTGAGCCGTTAATAAAAATCATCGTGTTTGTCTCCGCGCCAGCAAAGTTGCCGCCTCATCCGCATCCTACCTACGAGAACAGTTTTACAAAGCTTACAGAAGTTACAGAGGACAAAATCGTGAGAGAACGTGCATAGTGAAAGACTCGATTTACAGTCAAATATTTATAACCTTTGGCTATCCCATAATTTTATGTTTGATGCTTGTGAAACACACGATTCGGATGGTAAACTATTAAAATTAGTATAATGCCATCACGTTTATACAATAAAACCCTATCCACACCACGACGAAATACTACATACTACGTAGTAGTGACGCATATCAATCTATTATTTTTACGTTTGTATCGTACGACATGAATATTCGCATCAACATTCGCCTATGAATCGCCTACGAAGCATCCGTTGAATGTTTTGTTGGTGCTTGATTTAGTTCAGGTTCATTGCCAAATGCATTAGAAATAATACTGTACTGTTGTTTTTGACTATCGCCCGTGGATTATGGAACGCGTTGGCGGCGATGGCGGCGGGGCGTCGGCGGACAGGGCGCCGAAAGCGTACCCAACATGTCGGCAGACCCGCGGCAGCGTCACCAAATTAGACGCGATATACCGACCAACCGATGTGACGCACTAGCCCCGCCTTTAGAACGCAAAACGCAGTGCCAGGCAAATAATAAACAATAATTACACAACTAAGGCACCTCACAAACAGCGACAGAGACATTACCAGGAGGCTCATAATTAAACTCTAAACACAAAATGAGTTTATCGTGCAAACACAACTTTAAAGACCTTCAAACATTTTGATAGAACCAAGTTTAATGTGCGATAAGGTCAGCACGAGCTGGAGCTGGCTAAAACCGGTTCACAAACGTCGACGTACGGACTGATTTCATGTTCTGAAATATCGACAGTATCAAAGCCTATCAAAATATAATATTTCTATACGGCGTTTACGCAGTGTGTCCAGGTTTTAAACCGGTTAGTGACGTGTAGAAAAGTAAGATGTTGTTTGCTACAATGACATGCAAAGTTAGTAATTTAAATAATCTTTAATGTACGGAAGGGGAAGTCCCTTGTCTGAATCAGGAAACTATGCTGTGGTTTTCCTCACAAACTTTCCTTATAACCATATTCAAGCAAACTACAGTTTAATTAAAATCCATAAAACGATTAAATATTATGGCCAAAATAACTAAGTCTATATTTATGATGTTTCCTCAACAATCTGTCAACTCTGAGAGATTATTAACACGAGTTTAAGTACTATATTATTTTGTTCTTTACAATAATTAAAAATAATACAAATAAATATTTACTATGCCATCAACAACAAACACGAGTAATCGAAACTTCGTGAAAACGTTATCATTGCCTGAATGCATACCAATTAATATTATGAATGTGTTATTTTCAAAATTGGTTCAACGTCTCTGAGGCAGCATCTCGTTGTCCAACAACAAAAACCAGACTTGAGGTCGCGGATCAAGGTCGTATTCATCATTTGATCCGGTTGATATTAAACTGAAAGGGTTACGTAGAATCAGCAGGTGAGGGACGGACGCTGCGGTTAGCGGGATGTAGGTTACATCGGGGTCAGTGGGTCGGGTGCACCAGCTAGAGACTTGGCGTGCTACGCAAGCATCACTCGAGACAAAAGCACGCGATCGATGCCAGCTCCTCTCCATTTACGCTGTTGCTAAGGTAAAGAGTGTACGTTCGTTGTGTATATTATGCTAAGTGACTGATAGCACTTCGCTTCCTCAAACGAAATTCGAGTGAACGATATATCAAACGGGTTGGTGAAAGATTAACTGGATCGATTCCACGTGCGGCGGCTATTTGTGTTGACTGGCCGGCGCTGGTGGTCGACATTCACACCGCAGTATCTTCACATATCGAATACGATGCTATTGAGCGTTTCATACACATCTGCGGCCTTCGCATTTTCAGATATTTTTAGAACCGTGTGTGGACTGCGTACGCATATTTGTGTAAAATTAGGAAGGGATTTTGTCGTACGTTCAACTTCACCGTGATTTTCAGTGTACCTAGTTATACAACATTTTTGTGCATGAATGAAAGTTGGTACTGCACCTTGTGTGCCAAGCAACACACACTGAGTCACATTTTCATTCATAGGAACATCACACAAATGTTTGTGCACGTTGCTACTGCACTCATTACTGCCTACACAATTTCTGATGCAACATACATTGCAATTCACACAGGAAAAACACAGCTGAAACTATTATAATTGGACAGAACAGGTAATTGATATAGCTTATAGAGACAAAAAAAAACCAATTGAAATGCAGTCTTCCTTATCGTTTACCTTGAGCTTGACCCAAAAGATAACAAACCAACCAAAGTTAGCGGAACAACAACAGTTCCGATCTGTTGAACACAATGAATATAAGATTCAAGACATCTATAGTATCTTGTAAACGGTGTAGACCTGAAAAGTTCCTATTTATATTTACTAAACGGTACCAACCAACCTAACACGTGCAATACGATTTTTATGTTGTTAATTTTGAATACGACAGCCATTACACTCCCACGCGAAGTTTCAAAAGAAAATTGCAAGAATTAAAATAATCGTAACTCACGTATTCAGCCACATGCAATTATACGTGTAAACCAACTGTGTCTTAACGGTTCGTATTTTATTAACGCAAATTGTACGAAACGTTACAAGATTCACGTAAAACATGATCGCCGCTAAGATAATTATGTGCCAAAGGATTTCAATGACTGCATAGATACAGCGGCGGTGGCGGTTCGGAACGGAAAATTCCCAACGAGACTTTCTAGAACCTCGCGGACAAAATTGCGACATTCAGCAGAAGTAAGTACATGCACCACGGACGCTCGACATCCTCCATTTTACTTTCACTTGCTGCAACTAACAGTACTTCGGTGCACGGTATGGCCTTGGATCTGATCGAAAGGAGCTGGACCGTCCAACATAAAGTAATATGATATGTATGGGACATTCCACGCAGCCAGCTGACTCTAAACTATACCCTGAAATATGAGTCAGAGACTTAATTAGAGACGTATATGAAATCACGTAGAAATGTTAAAGCGGGCTTCGATCCCACAATTCTTGCCCTTTGTCTTCTCAGGTGTCTTTAGGTATGGACTCCCCCCAAACAGACTTAAGACAAAGATGATTTGATGCGAGAATGGAGTCAAGAAAACGCGCGCGTTAAAAAGGGGCAAAAGCAAGTACTCTTCAGAGAACGGACGCCGAGAGGCAGGTAAAGCTTGAGTGCTAGTGGTCTAGTCCCTAATTAAAATCGTCTATTGGTACAAGTGGACTTATAAACCCACATACACGGCGAATCTCATCAACATTATTCTGCTCATGATAGCAAAACAAAGTGCATACAGAATATTAATTACATGCTCAGCAGCTCTGCGATTGCACGTTTCATTTCAATGGAGATAATAAAGACGCTGTTGCTAATGCTGTTCGTACTGTAATTATTGCTTTGAGACTCACGATTTTGACCCTTAACTTCAGCGTATGTACGATCGAATATAATATAAGACAAACATTGTTACCATGAAAAGTTACGTTTCGAGTTGAGAAAAATCTATTAAAAAGGTACTAGTAAAATATGCCTCCAGAGTGTTCTACAACTGACTAAAGTTTATACAGTTAAATCCGAGTCAACCAATATACTTTGTACTGTACCAGCTACAGTATGCATACTACATTGTAGGTAAAACGCATTTGTATGCATAAACGACCATTAATGGACGTAATGATCTTGACATTATAATAACTTTTTACACAATATAATGAGATCATCATTTCTGTAAAGATTTAAACATCATCTGTACGATCCAAACATAAACCTGACCTACATCGTCCGCCGGGCACTACAAACCTTTTTTTATAAATTTGGTTTCATAACAAATTCGAAAACGACTGTTCCCGCTACTTGTGATCTTGCTTCTATTTTTATTTTCACCGAGATGTGAAAGATAACTGCATTAGTGTGACCTAGAATAAATAATAAGCGCCATCTAACGGCAATAAAGGTTACGTTTTAGCTACAGGTTTAAAATACAACTCCTAGAAGTGTTAAAGTGGAAATATTAATGATATTGGAAAGCGTTGTTAAGTTACATCGAACCATGTGACGTCATGAACAGCTGGTCAACACAAATAAAGTACTTATATGAACAACAAATGCTAGCAAAACTACTCTGTGTTAACATTGTTTTGTATTAGATTTTTATTCATAAAATCACTGCGATAGATGAGTATTTCGAGATTCTTTTATATAGTTAAATTAACATGTAGGAAATAAAATGTAAACTTTATTATTGTTTTATATTACTATTTACATATTTCTATACTGGGTAAGCATTACCATCTGTAGTTATTTTTTAGAGTATAATATAATTATTATTAAAAAGTGGAATTATCAAATAAGTATGTGAAAGTGGTGTGTCGATAAACAAAACTCACTTGACAATACACTTCCTTGAGCCCGCTCGTGGTGAAATCACAAATTGGTACACGTTCACAATAAAAATCTTTCGAATATATAACAAACACTACTACAACTGACACAGAATGTTACCCAACACAGGAACCGAATTGGGTAGAGCGCCAGTAGTCGACAGAAATCACCATAAAATAAAGTAAAAAAAACACTAAAATAACATCCGATGGGAACACAAACAGTTAATGAAATATTTCGCCTTGTTGTAACTGAAAATCATTAGAAAATTAACAATAAAAGTGGGGGGGCGCGCTCACGAGTAGCGCTGAACACTAGCGTCTTTCTGCGTTGCGCGCTAGTAACTGAGGAGGCGATGGCACGGGCCGCGAGTTAATCAATGTTGGCTGGGGAGTCGGCTGTGTGCCGTCCGTGTGTGCGGAGCACGCACACAGCGCGCCGCGCCGGCGCTCCCGGAGCTTTGTCTCCGCACAGGACTCCCCTCATCACAAAGGATACAAAACCGAAATCACCCGGTGCCTACCTGTTTCACAATCTACAACACGCCCGCTGTGAATGAACCCGCCTTGACCCTAACCAATTTTAATCTCGACAGAAACAATGCGCACGCACTCAATTTATTATTGTGTATTTTAAGTTTCAAAACTAGTAATATAGACTTCAAATGGTGTACATGTGTAAGGCAAATATTTCTAAACGGAATAGAAACAAAGTCCGTGAAAAGATAAGGCGAACTGGTTGAATGCGGACAACTCATAACTACGTCTTAGTCTACGTCTAGTAAAACATCCGTGATACAATATGATTCACGTTTTATCATTACATAGTAAAGAACTAATTGTATTTAAAACCCAGAACAAACACATTACCTTATTCTAGAATCTACAACTGCAGCAAACAAGTTAATTACTTTTAGGTATTGTGGAAATAATATTAAAGACTAACAATTTAACAATACACTTCACGCCATTAATCCTATGGAAGAATTAATTATAATTATTAATTATAGGAGATCGGGATAAAAGCGGACGAGACTGAAAGACTTCTAATCAGCTGAGTTAGTTGTCTTTAAAACAACCTCTACAATTGACACTAACCAGTTCTGGAAAATCTGGAAAATTCTAGATAAGAGAATCTCGTACAATGCATATACCGTTATGTATGACAGTCTAAGCAGTTAATAGAGAACATAATAATTGTTAATACGTACATAGGAATCATTTACCTTGGCAGTATGTCTTCTAAAATGTTCTTAAATCTGGACGACGATGTTGTGCGTACTCAATACCTGCAAGCAAGAACACGGGGAATGTAATAACGTGAAAATAAACTGTAACGGCAATATTTAATTGATAAGATACGCTCATGTGCACAAACACTCTGTGTATTGTCCTACCAAAGGCAGTGAAACACAACAAACCTAATCAGGACCCGATTCTTATGAAAATTTATGGAAGGCATACCTGTCAAGGCCCTAATATTGGTATAGGTACACAGGATCGTAATCTATGTAACGAAATCGTTACACTAGTATAAGCTGAATACACAAAGGTAACAATCAGTACCACTTATCGAACTTATCAATATGAAACACTAATAATAAACCTTTGATACAAATGATAAATAAGGAAAATTTTCCATCAGAAATATGCAATGCAACTAGTAGAAACACTTAGCATATAATCTAATTCATGCATTATCGTAGCAACGCGGGAAAATCGTAATTTTTCTCTGTACAGAACCGCTTAAATGATTTTGCGTTGTGAAAGCTTCGTTGAACAAAACCTTTTGTCAACATTGAATGTGTTACAGAATATTATGTGTGCTTTGTGTACAATACTCGCCTCGCAACCGAGTTAGATAACAACTTGTTACAATACAATGGGATTAAAGTAAATTTTCCACATCGCATGTAGGTACCTACAACACAATCACAATGTTGTACCTACTACTAGTGAAAATATTGATTTAGTCTTACGGTAGCTTCGGTTCTATTTTCGTTGTGTTTTATCGACAAAAAATTATAACATGCTGATTCCTTCTCCAAAATAAGTAAAATTAAACAAACTATAAACTAAGAAGGCATACACATTTTGGCTTACTGCAGATAAACTATTTTATTTTAATCACCAAAGAGCTAGTTCGAAGACGAACGATCATAGAATAAAGTAGTTATCTCTTTCGTTTCCAACAATTTTTAACAGATTGATTCTTTTAGAAAACTTCTCATTTCAGAAAGATTTTTTACTTCCTTATTTTGTGCGAGGAAAATTTACGTAAACATATCAGTAAACTAGGAAGTACATATTCAGTACCGTCGAAATTTACAAACCTGAAAGCTTCCGTGAAATCTGCAACAAAGTGCATTAATAAACTTTGACAGCAACTTATAGACAAAGACAGCTGGGAAACAGGGCAGCCTGCTTGGCAACGTCCCAAACGACAAGCACGTGCTAATAACACACAAAGCTCGAAAAGGTCATTCCAATGCATAAAAAGTACGGTAGCATAAAGTAACTTAGAAAATTAAGTAGTAAGTAAGTATGAAAAGCTTGAAAAGCTCGATTTAAAATCCCAATATTCAAAATACACCGCGGCAGGTCATTGATTGAACAAGTTATTTTCAGTAACGAAGTATTATTAGCCTCATCGAGTACACATTTTTGGTTGAAGTCTTTTAAATCGACTTATCGAAACAAAGCCATCTTCGTCAACAAAACATGCGACGTGGGTATTGTACATTCAGACGTCGTCATTGAAATATGTACGGGGTCGCTTGTTATAATGCGGGGTTAACATCTTAATCGCCAGCGGTCATCGCCTTAAAATAAAACAATCCTAACGACACATCGATAAGATTAGCTGATAACAACGTGTACAATAAATATACGTTTATAATACAATCAGTATCATTGTAAACGAGTTTTCAAGTAACATAGTAACTCAAGTACCTAAGACTCATAGGAATTTTAAACTAACATTTTGCTGATCAAATAATCCGAAGAACATTGGGGTGAACGACGAGTCAAACTCCTTACAGTCGACGACCTAAAACAGGTGCTACGTTACAGAATGAATTTCTGAGGTCGTGAATTATAAAGCTGTGGTTGTTTGACTTGAACTGTTAAGTATGTAAGGTAACATTTGTTTTAAAATAGACGTTATAGACCAATTATTAGTACATTTTGGAATAATAAATCTAACTCTTTAAGGACTAATGAACTGTATGGTCCCATTTGTTTTGAAATAGATGTTAAAGACCAATTATTAGTACATTTTGGAATAATAAATCAAACTCTTTAAGTACTAATGAACTGTATAGCTTCATTTTTTTGTTTGCCCTCCAAAGTATGAAAAATAATTGCATGTTCGTGCAGACTTAACATTTTCAGAAAAAAATGTTCTACAACTGATTAATTAATAGTTGTACAACAGTCACGAAAGTTACTGACTTTTTACCAAAGAAACAAATTCAACCATTTCAATCCCGAAAAAGGCACCTGTTAGAAAATAATTTTATAGAAATCTAAGAAGCAACATTTCTAATGTAAATATTTAGAATAACATTTTCAATAGTGAATTTGCTGCAGCACATCTATAAGATAAGAAGGCTGCCGGTGGTATTGTGTGGGTAGATGTAAAGCCGCCCACGCCCGCCTACGCTCTACACCCCTCAGGGTCGACTGTCATTGACGTAGGCTATACCGCCCTAGCACGCCCCAAACATTTATCATTATAAAATTTAATTTCAAATCACAAATAAAATAATGTTACTGACTTGAGAGTTCCTTCTTTCGGGAGATAATTAATTCTAGGTAACTTTATATGACACACAGATGAAAAAGGTCAGGTAAACCATGCATACCTCCAAAACAACTGGATAGTTAACGAAATAATTGATGAGCAAACTTCATCAATGTATACTGATATCGATCATGAATAACCAAAACCTCCTATTTAACATTTTGGCGATTTCCATGTTTTGATGGCAAAATTAGCATTTAATAGTAAAAACACCAAAGCCTGCGATATCCCCGTAGTTTCGCCAGAAAAAAAACATTCTATGTCTTTGAATAAAAAAATAACTGGAATAAAGTTTAACTGGCAAAACATTTTGTTTTAACAATGGAAAATGCTCCTAAGTGTAATTTTGGACCAGCTAAATGTCATACATCAATATATTATGTTTGCATACCTATGCACTTTTTATATTATTACTACGATAATCACATAAAAAATATTTCAAACAAAAATGTTTACGACATTTTTTCGAGTCGTAAATATTGGTTATTCATGGTTGATACAAAACTTTGAGGGCGCAACCGCGAGGAGTCTGAAAGATTCATATCAGTATTCCCACGGATCCTTTGTTATAAACATGGCAAAAGATACACCATTTACATGTCTGGTACCCCAGACATTCTCAGAAATCTGTATTTAAATATCGAAAGATACACACAACTGATTCAGTTTAGGTATTCTGTGTAGTAAATACATAACATACAAATACAGTTCTCGTGAAAATCTTCCATACAATCGACCCAAGGCCGGGGTGCCTTTCTGGAGATCCGGACCTTGGCCTTGCCAGTCAACGCTTTATGATAAATTACAGCACTATATAAAATACGACGATGACTAAAATAATAAGATATTAATATAATTGAAAGCAACATTGATGAAGACATTATTGCCGCAATATGTAGAATTAACTGAAAAACTTTCAAAAAATTCAGCTGGCAAAATACACCTAGTATGTACTCACTCGTATTACTATAAAATGTCAACAAGGTCCATTTCAATTAGTAAATGCAGGCAAATTATAAATTGACGCAACATATTGTCTTTAATACTCTACATTATTCAAAGTACCTACATGTTTACGATGCATGACGTTTGTTGTAGTGGATTTTCTTTTACACGACCTTGACAGTGTCTGAATTTGGTAGAATCCTTGTCTGGGTCCTCGTCCTTGGCGCAGTGCGTACGGGACAGTGTGGCGTCTGCGGGAAGGGGGTGACGTCACGCAATTCGGCGGCGTCACCCACCCCCCCTTGCCTTGAAAGAATGGCAGCTCACCCCTCTGACCTTCATTCAGACTGCTACCTACTAAACCCCAGAGGATTGTTTTCCAACAAACGAGTGTCTACCCACTCATATTACTATGTAGTGTCAACAAGGGAACAAATGATGAACACTTTACTGAAATGCCTTAGGGAAGTCGATAAAGCATTTCCTGGAAACTCTCCGACATCGGAGTTCTTTAAATGTTAAGTTACGTAATAATAATTTGTGTGTATGCCATGATCATTAAATTGCTCAATGATTGTTAAATCTGATAGTAAATAACATGCAAAACAACAGAAATAAAATAGAGATCCGTCGCGTTCTGACGTTGTCTTAGACTTAGTAATAACAAAATAAAAATTATTCTACACGTACATGTAAGACTGTTCTTGCGATGAAGGAAAACGTCGTTTGGAAACCTGCATACCGAAAGGCGTGTACGTTGCATTGTATGCAATAGTAATGGACAAACAAATACACGTGAGCACCTTAAAATAGTTACACGTATTTTCTTCTGCACATTTCTGTGTAAAAATAAATTCCTATATACATAACAAACTACTCGATACTTTTGGCGCAACTCTAAAAATAGGAAAACAACACGAAACTCTTCTTTTTTAGAATCATGCTTACATGCATCAACGGGCTGCACCAAATGCATTATTTATGCACTTTAGCTTTTCTCTTTTAAATACCATTTGTGCTTAGTCTAATCCTCTAGTTGTCATCGCAGTCCAATTTCATAAAAGTTCAGCTCTATCAATGTTATTTAAGATTACCTATCACAGACAAACAAGTAAGCCAAATGTAAGTCTGGAAGACAGCCCAAACTATTATGATCGGTAAGCCAATTATACAATAACTACTACTGTACACCGTCGCTGTTTCACCCGACGGTATTAAGCGTGAAATATGATGTTCTAATTAGTAGTATGTTTGAAATAACATCCTCTGAAGCTTCTTCAGAAATCACTAGATGAAATAGTGTAATGTTCTGAGCGATCACTAGGCAATAATATGTATATAAAAATTGAAGCATTTTTCTTTGACTAAAATCGCAGATTGGTCATTTGAATTAAAAACTTTAATATTTTTTATTCTAATTTCAAACACTGGATAAACGAAGCAGTGCAGGATATTGCAATAATATTTTCATTATGTAGTCATCGTCGCGCAATTATTTATCGAAGATGATGACTCTTCTTCCATTAGATGCAGAGCAACAATCAGTACAAACCGAATCTGTCAACAGCCAGAATCAATAACTCACACATCATTGGCGTCGCCAACAATATATTATGCCATCGAACTTTGACTTTCTTTTGGCTTACATCGAACGACTGTCGATACATTCGACTCGCCACTTGGCTTTCACCCAATGAAGCTTAATAAAATATAAGCTATAGTGACAATTTATTGAACGACACAGTCGGAAATAGTTCACTATGCATTTCATACAAGTGCTCGGTCCAAACCGAATATATCTGGAGAATCTTTGGCTCTGGTGACACATCGGTGACGTAGCGGTCACGTACTATTCAAATACTTACAATGAGAATTGCATGTATTCATATTCAATTATTAATGCATTCTATAAAGACAGTACGGTGTTACATTTAAGTAATTAAAACTGGGTTCAGATTTAGTAGGAGATAATGCATGTCATTAAAAAAGGAACATTGGTCCTCTCAGCTTTTCATCATACTGCTTCACGACGTAATCGTGGACAGCACTAATGTACCTAGTGGATTCCATTGGCTTGGGGCACTTTGAAAGACTATGCAGGCAATATATAGTGTTATATTGTAATATTGCCAACACTTGACATAAGTCGCCCTCAATAATGCATTCCAACGGAAATGCAGCATAAGCCCGGAAAAGCTTTAAGGCAAAATTTCCACACAGTAAGGACAACGCAATTACATAAAGCGAACTGAGTTTAACGGCAGTTCAGTACTTATTTAAGTGAAGTGATCTAGGTTAATGTTCCGGCGTGCTTACTACCTTCAACTACCTTCAACTACCTTGCCCTGCACGTGTCTGCCTTCACACAAAGCCCGGAGGTTGTCTTATTGTTATTAATTCAGTAAGGAGCTCTTTTTGAGTCTGAAAACCGATAAATATTATCGAATAACAATGCCGAGCACACTGAATGTTTTATAAACACAACGAATATTTGATACTACTTCAGTGACGCGCTTGCTCAACATTATATTGACAATGAACCGTTGTTGTGGTGGGATATTCATTACCAATGTTAATGTATTTTTTAATTTTAGTCTTGTACTGGCCTGGGATCTAGATGACACTAGATGAGGTCTTCCACAAAAATATATTGTTAATGTGTAGCTTATGTTGAAAATAGAAAGATCGCGTGATATAGAGATAATTTAGTTTGTCTCTAGAAAAAACGTGTTAAAAAGCAAGCTTTGTCTGAGTGTAGCGTTGTGTTGGTACGTATGAAAGTGAAATTAAATACAACTGAACTATCTCTGGGAAGTATGTGTGATGTAACTATGCGTAATACAGGTAAATTGAGGACTCAGTCAGTCACGATTGAATGAGGATGCAATGATAAAGATAGAAAAAGCATGCTTCAGATCTTTCAGTTTTTAACTGAAGATCACAAGAGAAATTAAACTACTAATACAAGTGACTACATCGGAATAGAATGTCTCGAAATTGTAGGTATGAAATTACGTTAAGGTGCTGAAGTAAATATTTCATATAACCTCGACGCAGCTAGATAGAATTGGTCTCCTAATCTTAACAAGATGGTGATCTATGTAGCTGACAAAGGGCTGTACACGTATACCGACAACGGTTAGCACCGAAGAATTCTCAAGGCGAACAAGAACACGTGTGGAAACCACGTTTAGGCAAGTATTAAACCCAGTGAAAACTTTAGGGGGAGATAAGCTCAGGATTGAGTGCTCTGGCCCGACATGAACGAGGACTGACACGGGTCGTTGATTAATTGATAGGCCTAAAAAACCACCCGGAAAACACGTATTTTTTTTTATCTGGAGGAAGTTCGAAAAGAAATAGGCACGGATAGCGACTTTGTTTTCTACTATGTATTCAGTGATATGATAACTCACAATCGGTCAAACAACGTTAGAATTTGAGAATGAAAATCACTGTGTCTGCACAGTAAACCGACGGCCCATTTACGTTATGAATGCGGCAATATGCTAACCTGAAAATGTTACCGTGGCATGGAGCCAATTGGTCCGCCACTCTCAACTCTGCTCTGGTATTAGCGATAAATAGCAAATAACACAGTGGTGCATGCACTTATATGGGCTTGCGCAATGCCACATTTACATAGCGACAATTTTTCCATTCCATTTGTACCTAAAGTCAAGTCCAGTGCAAAATGGGATGAATGAATCGTTTGAATATTTGGGACTTTTATGGAACCTTTGGGGTTGTGAATACCCCAAGGTGCAATATGGAATAATGCATTGTTCATAAGTCGCTATAGCCGTACAAACCCAGTTTACATGCCGACTATCTTGGTCTCTTCTTACACCGCCATATTTTACAAGAAAAGTGGCCATTATCATGCATTTTACACCCCGTAACAGGCTATTACTGAAGACTTTAAGTAAGATGTTGTCGTTACAATGAGTTGAAACCTACCTGCCTACCTACTTACCAAACTGGTATGATTGTTTTGTTTAGCTAGAACCGCATCACAACTTGCCTGACCAGTTTCGCGATGGCACGCAAAAATTGTTGTCGGTGTCCCCTTTTTTTCTATCGATGCAGATAAGAGGTAGAGCAAAATGATAAAAAAAGACTCCAGAACAATCGATTATTTCATTTCGACTTTCCGTTTCAATGATCATTGCATCATTCAATGTCGACCATTGATTTGTGATGTTGCGCAATAAGAAAACCGCGAATTATATAAAGTAGGCCTTATCATTGGATAATGTTAATTATTAAAGTACGTAGTAACACCTATTTTCTATACGCTTAAATACACGATAAATAATATGTACTTTGAACAGTTTCTAAAATGCGTAAACAAATGAACGTGTGACGTACCTAGTAGTTGTTTCATTGGACATTGCATTCCAAAGATTGTTCGTTCGAGGTTCGCTCTTGAACGATGAATGAAAATAGGTACACTTCCAGATTTCCGCAGGGGAAATCCGTAAGTACCGAAGAAGTGAAAAATAATCAAGTAGTTCAGATCACGTTAGACATTTTTTTTTATTCCTACTAATATGTATAAAACGCAAAAGTAATGTTGGATAGACGAATGTTTTATGAAACTCTACAATAATACAGTTTAATATAATAGATGATAACCTATAGGATGTAATTTATCCCGAAATTTCTCCAGGATACAGCTGCATTTATATGTATATAGCCGTATTTATATTATTGTGGTAAATATGGCATTACTCAGGACAAACAATTGCGCAAGGAAAACTTTTAAAAGAATCATAGAAGTTTTATTGAATATTCATGAGTTAGCATGAAGAACCGTCGCAGGGCAGACCTCCATGACGTCACCGTGGAACGCTAGCCGGCCTGTCGCCACGGTGACCCTGGCTCCAACAATCATACTCCTAATGAGCGTACGTTATTGTTTTAGGAGTCCGTGGGTAGGCTGTTCATCGCCGTGACGCACAAAAAAACATGATTTTTTTCTCAATCGGCGGCCATCTTGACTTTATAAATCTACTCTAATATTATAAAAGAAAAAGAATAGTTTAATAAGCTTTAATATGTAGTACGTGTTCCCACTTCGCCGATATTTTGTCGACGAAAATTCAGAATAACAATTGCACAGTTGAATCAGATAATGAATTAAAGTTATATCACGCACTCTAAATCGGTGCCTTTTAAATTAACCTTCAATTAAACAAGGAGAATGCGTGATCGCTAGCAGATTTTCATTTATTTCCGGTCGGTCAGGAAATTAATATTTTAGCTATAAACGAATCTAATTTAATATTCCGGAACTCTGTACACTATTAAGTATTTGTTCGGCTGTTGGTACCTAACGCAATCTTCAATAGCAATCTGTTTTCTAGATAAATCCAGGCTAGCAATGCAGTGTGCAAGTACGTAAGGTAACTCAGTCTTTATTACGTTGTTTTATACTGAACAATTCCAGTACGATAAATGCTCACCGAGTCGACCAAGGTCGTGGAACTCGTGGTAGAGTACTTGGATTTCGGCCATTTTCAATGTAATAATACCCACTAACTGCTACGATCAAAACGAAAATGTAAAATAAAGGTGACAAACAGCATTACGTGCCTACGGAACGTGCATTCCATAATTCATATACATAATTACTTACCTATGTATTGAAGTCAAATTACGTATACATTAAGACCTCAAGGACAGAAATATAGTGTTCAACTGCTCATAATGGCATTGAGTTATTAACAAGATCTGGTACCTAACAAGTTACACAAACAAGTTTTTGTTGTTAACTGATGTCCTGTGTTGTACCGTTTGCGTATTTGAAACGTAAATTAATATTTATTTTTACTTATAAAAGCTTGGTTCTTACGATTCCGTACTGCAAGTAAGTCATTTTACGCGGATCTCGTCACTTATCAATCTTAAAAGCCCGTATAACTGCTCCATAAAATTGATTTAAAAGACATTATTTTGGGAGGTAGATTCAGAAGGATATCTGCGGCCCATTGGGAGTAAATGTACGTTACTGTTTTTTATTAATCTTCAGTATAATAATACGCATTGGCTTTTACAACAAGGTAGGCAGCAATCCTCAATGATTGATACCTATGTATAAGTAACTTGTCTTTACGAATCACAGGTACCTAGTACCTACATATCTATTCACCCACAAAACACAGGATCTTCGTCAGTCACTGTCGTTAGTACAAGAAAAAAGTTCTAGCAATAACTCTATTATTAGGTCGTTTAGCCAAAATACTAAGGTAGGCAGTGTCTTTATGCCTATATGGTGTGCCCGCTACTGACTAATACTATAGGTACTAACGGCTCTTACTAAGTTAAAGTATCAATCAATCTGTTATCGTTATTCCGAAATCGAATGAAACAATCAAATGAAAAGGACAGCATGCGTAGCTCTTAACTCTTAACCTTTTCACCGCCAATGTCTTATATACCAGACACATTAGACAAGTGATTTTGAAGTAAAGTTTATGATTATCAGAGCAGAATTCAAAATGGTGAAATAAGATTTTATCTTCCAGCGGTCAAAAGGTTAAAGACGACCCTGAAAGTACCATGTATATAGCTTTATTTAATAAGAGAATACAACAGCTCAAGCCGGTTATAGTCAACGCGGAAATTACGCAACCAAAGAGAGAACATAGAAGTGCAGTGATAAGACATTGTATGTAAAATAGCAATAAATTGCATAATAGTATATGTATACCTAAATATGTTTGTCGAACACAAGTCAACACTAGATAGTTTATATGATACATATCGCACAGTTAGAAAAAAAAGTGACACAAAACAAAATGTATCATTTTATGAAATTGAACCTTACCTAATTAAAAAGATACAAAACTTAAATTACATAATCCTTTTTGTTCTAACTATGCGATATCTGCCTATATACAGATTTTCACCTACATAAAATTCTAAACTTCTGCAACACTGGTTGCATGGGGAGACCCATTTGGGTGACCTTTGACTGAGATTCCTTTCTTCATATTTTTTTTTTGTACTTCCGCCTAACTCGAATCTGTCGGAAACAAAATCCGGCTTAAACGGTATCTGTGTGTTTTCCAATAACATAGCACATATGTGGCTTGATACATATTTTAACCAAAAAACATTTAACTAATAGAAAATCTGCTTTTGGTTTATTCTGATCGTAAATATTAAAATAATAGTGAATGCCCTGTACTTTCATCCTCTTAACACAGTTTTCACATACTTGAACACAAATACTTGAGCAAGTATATTGTTTCGTTGCAATTTGCATAAATAATTTTATAACAAACCGGAGCTCCTGTTCGGGGAATCTCAGGATAAATAAAGTATCCTATGTTTGATATTGGGATTGAAACATGTCCATCACATTTCATGTTGACTTTAAAAAGGTAACACACATTTTTGCATTAATAATATTAGTTAAGATTGACAGTTTATTTTTATTTTATTTATTTAGGACAACTATCAAGACATACACAAAAACAATAATTAAAAAAAAAGAAAGGTGTACCAAGTGACATAGCAAGTGTTGTCTCAATTGATACTGCGGGTTATGGTGTATTATGATGTTAAACTTATATCAATCCTCTATTTGCATCTGCCCCCACAGCAAAGTGCTCCAAGAAAGACATGACAAGACATCAGGCACTGCGATTGGTTGAAACAAGTTTATATGTATATGTACAGTATGTTTTTGTAAATATTATGTATATCCGGAAAAATATTAATTCATTTTTGCAGCATGATGATGTATACAAATATATTAAGACATCTAAGGCTAAACATTCCACATCACTAATGTTGGTAATGAGCTGGGTGGTTGCTTGCATGTTCTGAGGGGTTTAGTTACATAACCCACAGGGAACTCTTTTGTTTTATTTAATGTTAATATCATTAAGTGCCCTTGAACTGTTCACCAGTCAGGCATGTATCCGGCCATCAAGCATTTGCTAAATTAGTATTAAGTCATATTTATGTTAAGTATACTTAGCAGTAAGCCTTTGCGATTTGAAAAGATGCCAGTTTCTTCCCGGTTCTTCTGGCCAGTAAAAGAAATTAATTCGAACCGGGGACAATTACTTTTGTTTTAAAGTCATAAATGACGTTCATCAAGCTTTGTGTTATTCTACTGTATATCTGTATGTTATAACACTTATAACGATGAAATAAAGAAACTTTGACTTTGACTTTAGTCACACAATGTGTGCCATAGCAGCCAATCACAGCGCATATTTGTTTTATGTCATATGTTTCTTGATGCCCTTGCTAGGGCTGCTGAGTGTTAAAAATAGTGAGATAATGAAACAAAGTACCTGCACATTGGTAATAATGTTTTAACTGTTCTGTTGAGCTATTACTCTGACTTAAAGAATATAAATATCTATTTTTTGGTTATTTAAAATATATTAGGGCCTGTTATATACAGTGGTAAAAGTCAAAAATAAATCAAAATTTAAAAAATCATGTATTTATGAATATAAAAATAAAATAAGTATGAAACCAGATAAAGTATTTATACAATAAGGTATGTTGCTCATTCTGATTACTTCATATATCCAGAAAAGAATTATAAATTTACTTTTCAATAACAAAGAATATGCATTTAGTTTGGCTATCACTTAAAAAGGTCAATAAAAACATTTTGCTAGCATGAACACTAAGGCCAGTAGGTGCAATTTGGTATGTTTAAATAAATACACTTCACGCCTATTAATCCCAAAGCGGGGTAGGCAGAGGCACTTGCTTAATAAGCAAATGCCGTATACAGTTCACCAAGCGTATTTAACCCAACGTGACAGGGGGTG
>SJJU01006233.1:0-12959 GCA_012932125.1 Conopomorpha cramerella | reverse complement strand
ACTGACATTGGACCTCGTGTATATAGTACAAATTGGAGCCATGCTTGGGTCCATGTTTTGATCTACTATAAGGCGCCCGCCGGCACATATGAGCATGTTTCCACCGAACGATGGCACGATGTCGGACAGAAACAGTTTTTACTTTTTATTTGGTAGTGCATATTCATAATATGGATTATGGTGGGATGGATAACTTGAGAAAAAATGTCACTGTAACGAATAGATTTGCTTTCTACCAAACAGGACTAATATTTTCATGTGGAAACACTAAGCAGGAATTGCGTTATGTTTTTACAAATAAAAAATTATCACATTTGTATTGCGATTTAACTTCTACACAAGTTGACAGAACAAAACGCGGTCAACTTAACTGTCAAAACCTTACTAAGTTGTCCGCGAGATGGCGTTGTCGACCATAACAAAACTTGTTTCGAAAACACGTTGCGGAACTCGGCGGGGGGCCAAGTGCATGCAAGGGGTACGGAGGGAAGAGCAGAAGCAGGCAAAGTAAACTTGATGCACTTCGTTCAACACAAATTTTAAATCATTGTTGATGCGTGTTTATCAAATAAAACTTAGTAAAAGTGTTGTGAAACCCTAGAGACGTTACTAAAGTTATTAACTGTAAAGTGTAAGTTGGTTTTATATAGTGGAATAGTTTTAAGTTGATATATTTGCGAGTGCAGTGCCTTTCGCCGGGTAAGTTTATGCAATGTCGATTTCCTTATTTCTGTTGTATTGTTTTGGACGAGATTTTGTTTTGTGACACCTGAAGTAGGTTCTGCTAAAACTTGTAACTTAACTTCTTACATTTCTTAATGCAATGAATACGTTGGACTACCACACACGTTGCATTCAATTGCATTTTCGACGGATCAACCTTGATTTTTATCGATTGGCTATGCGTCATTCATGGTCAAGTTAATTGTTCTAACAGATGGTCGACTCAATTTAGTTGTTAGGTATTTATTTATAGCTTTTTAACTTAGTTCAGCACATTAGAGTATCTTCTTCAATTAAATATTGTTCTGCATTCTGTTGTTTTGTTGATAAATATAGTTATCTATAATAAAGTAATAATATACCTAAATTATTGATGAACTTGCACATTTAAAATCTCTATTCTAAGCATTCAATTTGCTATTTACACAATTGTAAATCTCTTTTATTCTCGGAAATGTCGGAAAAGTATCTAATAAGATTGGAGTTGTATAAGATTTGCTAAAGAAAGTTTATTATTATATTTATTGACCTTATTTACTTTATCCAAGTTGATGAATTATGTACAAAGTTGAATGCAACCATTTTTAAGTTAAGTAACTTTGGGCAGGGACACTATTTGTATGGGTGATCAGGTTTAGGTAAAATCGTTTTGAGTGTTATTATTCTTGAAAAGGCATAATAAGCAATGTATGTCAGCTACCGTCTCAACGGAGTTAGAGGACCTAGGGTGATTTGAGAAAATGTAACAGTTGACCTGGCCAAATCAATTTATCAAATATTGTCCCTGGGTCCTCCTGCACATGTGGGTTAGGTCATACAGGAATACATTAGGCATAAGAAGGTATATTTTTTTTATTATAAACTAGTGGACGCCCTGCAATTTCATTCGCATAATTTCAGTTTTCATACAAACTGTAACACTCTCTATATAGCGACGCGACCAACAGGATCGGGGTAAAAAGTATCCTATGTCCATCTCCCAGTTCTAAGCTACCTCCCCACCAATTTTCAACCAAATCGGTTCAGCCGTTCTTGAGTTATAAATGGAGTAACTAACACAACTTTCTTTTATAAAGATATTAGGCTATTGAATTGTTCTACAGGACCATGGCCACTCTTGTTTGATGACTCCGACAGAGAAGGTACAACAAGTTAGTTCACCAGGATGAAGCCTGGTAAACAACTACTTGAAATTGCAGTAAGTGGAAGAAAGGAAGAGATCTCTTAATAAATAAAATGTTAACCATTTCATGTTTATCTCTCTGTAGTTGGAAATATAATTTAAGATAGAACATAAAACACTTCCAGCAATAAATCTATACTATACTAAATATTGTACCATGACTTACGACATTACTTAAAAATCTCCCTTTTAAAACAACACCCACTTCCACATCTATCCTATTGTGACATACAACTCACTGCAGTTACCAAAGTTTCTCAAACTTTTGAATCAACAATCACCAAACCAACTTCTGAAAAGTAGATTTCTCAATACAACCATAACAAGTATGTACATATATCCATGATTTTTTAAGGTTCCGTACGTACCTCAAAAGGAAAAGAACGGAACCCTTATAGGATCACTTTGTTGTCCGTCTCTCTGTCTGTCTGTCAAGACCCTTTATCTCAAGAACGCGTGGACGTATCAAGCTGAAATTCACATGAAATACTCAGGTCGATTGTCCTTTTAAGCTGTGAAAATATCAAACTGCTAAGTTAACGCGATTAAAAGATACAGCAGTTTATACCGACACCTTAGACAAATTTCCGTCACACGCTAGGGAATCAAAACATACAGGGTACTTCCTGTGAACTCAGAATCTTGAAATTCGGCACGAAGCAAGCAACGTTATTTATAGTACAGATAAAGGAAAAATTGCGAAAATGATAAATTTGAAGTTACATAAAAATTAAAATATTATTTTTGCTTACATGACATAAAATATTTTTTTAATAATTATAAACTTACTACCTACCCTTTTACACATGAACGCGTAGAGATATTAAAGTTGAAATTCATAACAAACACTTCTTAAGTCTAATTGCTCCTAAACTGTGAAAAATGGGTTTGTACGGCGGAACCTCCGGTGCGCAAGTCCGACTCGCACTTGGCCGGTTTTTTTTACGTATCCTATTTCCCACTGCTACATAAAGTCCTCTCCCCAAATTTTTCTCCTGCCACTGTCAATCCAGGTCTCAGGTCAGGTAACATTTAAATCAACACAAATTTACACTTATTCCCGTAAACTTCTAAAATAAAGGAACAAATGCTACTGATATTCTGGCTTTCAAGAGAAAGAAAAGGAGTCAAGAGAAATGTGGAATTGGATATTGTTATTCTACTTATGGATTTTATTATGTATACTGTAATTAATTACAGTTGGAGTGAAACCCCACTTAAAGTGCATAAGCTTTTCTTTTCCAATTCTATATTTAAGTAAGTATATTCCATTGTCTGAAATACATAAGACAAGTGACTGACTAGCATAACTATAAGGATGCATGTTATTGTTGTACCTACTACAGTTAGGATCTTAGGTACCTATGATAATAGTATTGGTGTCAAAATGTTTCTGTGGTTTGGCAACCACAACAGTACAATTAATAGTTGCGTGACATATATCGAGATATTGTTTGGTTTGTTCGAAATCCACACATGCCCCATTACATAGTTGTAGAACCTTTGACCCATAGACTGGGTCGGTGAGTATAGCACGGGAAAGTGGTCCATAAATCAATGACGATAGAGTTGCTGGGATTAGTAGTGCTAGTATTAGGGATTGTGATATTTTCTCGTTAACTACATGAAAGGTCGCTGAACGATAATCCTAAGACTATCGCGACGATCTAAGCTCCGCTTAATCTAATAAGTAAGGGCTTGTTCACACATAACCTTTCGTTCTTTCTCGCAACTTGAGGGTATTGTAGAAGTGCATAGTCTGTGAAGCGAGTACAGAGGATAGGATGCAAGAAGAAGAATGTGTTTGTTTGATATGTACATAATTTCCGAAAATATACTAGTGCGAAGGCTTCACTATTTAACCCTTAATCAAACAAAGGCCACTATATTGCCACTTGAGAAACACATACTTTGAACCTTATGGAATGTCTTCACTGGAATTATTTAATGATTTCAGCGAACTTTTCAGATAATAATCACATAAGGTATGTAACACTACAGGACACATACTAATTTAAACTTGAAATATTAATTTCACATTGTACTAAAAAACTAGATTGTATGATAAACATCAGCCGGGTTTATGTGACGGAGTCGGTAATTAGAATAACAAACGTCAATAGAGTCCAAAATCCATCAGAAAAATACCTAACCATGTCTGATTAAGGGTTAAGATATATTTTATTTGAAAAAAAAACAGTACTGGTTTGAATCGGTTATTTTTTCTATGTACCTCTATAATATAAAAATCTATAATATAAAAATCTATAATATAAAAATGAATCCCAAAATGTGTTGGTAATCGCATAACTCCGAAACGGGTGGACCGATTTCGCTAATTCTTTCTATGTTATGCTTATTAAAGACAGCAGAAGGTTCTTCTGAAAAAAAAAATACATCCAGTGGACATGCCATGGACACATGCCACCCTTGAGGTTATAGGTACTAATTTTCATATTAAGGGTTAAGACAGGACAAAATCTGTCGCGTCCACTAGTTTTCTATAAAATTACTAGCTGTCTCGGCAAACATTTGTTTCGCCATAGGAAGTCACTTTTGTACCCCGTGTATTGTAGAAAATACACTTTTTAAACCTTCCCTGGACTTCCACGTGTAATTCAAGACCAAAATTAGCGAAATGGGTCCAGCCATTCTCGAGTTTTAGCGAGACAAACGAACAGCAATTCATTTTTATATATAAGATTTAAAAAAGATTTAATATAACATTAACGCAACACGTTGTGTGTAATGGCTGTAACTGGCGATGGCGCCGCGCGGGCGACGGACGGCGATTGGAGACTTGATCAGTGTTTTGAGTGGGCAGAAGGCAGCCTGTATTCAAAGTCTTCCGGTCTACACAGTTAGTAAACAGCTACCGTGGTATTTCTGAAACTCTCGTGCCGGTTGTAATTATCTTATTGTGCATAGTATTCTAAGTGACAAGTCACAATATTATTTGTAGGTACATGTAGAATAGGAGGTGGAACACTGACGGCTTTTGTAATATGGCTATTCAACTGTCAAACTCCATTGAAATATTGATTGCTTAGAAATTTAAAAAAAATGCTAGTATTGACTTATCAGTGTCATAACTGGATTTTATTTAATTTTGATTCTGTTTAAACGCATTGCGGGATTTTGAGCATAAACATTTTAACCGAAGAAAGTTGCTACAAAAAAAGCTAAAAAGGTACCGCCCGTAAACTGGAGACTAATAATGTTTCTGTTCAGTCTTCAGCCTCCTGCCTACCCCGATTTGGGATTAAAAGGAGTGAAAAATGTAAGCCTCCACGGCCTCCCGATTGGGTTAACTACTAACCTCCTTAACCGTAATAGGTTTTATCACACAAGTGTTCATTAAAGAAAGGAAATGGACTGTAAAATATACATACATTATGTACAGTCAGATTCATAAATAACTGAACCAAATGACGTTTATAAACATCGCCATACAAAACTGGTGTTGCTGTTTCCTAGAAAGTAGGTAGATCGTTAAGGAATGACTTTAGGAATGGCCGGCTTATTAACTTTTCATATAATTTGACAGTTTTCTATGTGCATAGGTTTCGATGAAAATTCGGAGGTGCTTTTCGTCCTTGACTGTACGTGTAACACGTTTGACAATTCAGTTGTAAATTCACTTTACGATTTTGTCGATGATCCATAGATAACATGTAAAAATATGTGTCATCTTTTGTATGATTTGTGTTAGTAAAGTTTCATAAATCTACTAGATTACTTTTATTGCGAGAATGTGAGAGCAACACAGACAGTGTGCCATAAACGAAAGTAAGCTGCAATTGCCAACGGTCTTTAAAATAGTATAGGTATCTATCTATTGAGTGTGTTATGAATTTCGTTTACATAGGTACTGTAAACGAAAGTATAATATTGTAAAAATATGATATCTTTGGACAATAGGTACAGTGAAACAGAATTGGATCAATTTGCGAGTCTACATCAGGAGAAACCAGTCTGGAAGTCCCCATCAGGAGAAACCAGTCTGGAAGTCTCCATTAGGAGAAACCAGTCTGGAAGTCTCCATCAGGAGAAACCAGTCTGGAAGTCTCCATCAGGAGAAACCAGTCTGGAAGTCTCCATCAGGAGAAACCAGTGTGGAAGTCTCCATCCCGAGAAACCAGTGTGGAAGTCTCCATCAGGAGAAACCAGTCTGGAAGTCTCCATTAGGAGAAACCAGTCTGGAAGTCTCCATTAGGAGAAACCAGTCTGGAAGTCTCCATTAGGAGAAACCAGTCTGGAAGTCTTCATCAGGAGAAACCAGTCTGGAAGTCTCCATCAGGAGAAACCAGTGTGGAAGTCTCCATCAGGAGAAACCAGTGTGGAAGTCTCCATCAGGAGAAACCAGTCTGGAAGTCTCCATCAGGAGAAACCAGTCTGGAAGTCTCCATTAGGAGAAACCAGTCTGGAAGTCTCCATTAGGAGAAACCAGTCTGGAAGTCTCCATTAGGAGAAACCAGTCTGGAAGTCTCCAACCTAGCAGTCGCTAGGGACGCGTTTGAGCGAACGTGCCCTTATTCTACCTAAATCCCGTTTGTTCCCGATGATTTAGAGAAACAACGTCCGTTCACTGATAAATTTTCTATATTATATCACAAACTGGTTGCCTAGCAACCACCTACCTATATACATGTCGATATCAAAAGGTATAAAATGAATACTAACAAATTTATATAAAAATACTAATTATAAAATTGGCACAGTCGTGCACATGCTCCCCTTTCTTCATAGAAGAACTATTTTCTTCAGGGGGCGTCGTAGTGTACCCGCGGAGGTCCGAATGTCAATGACTCTCAGTATCCCATCGCGTCCAGGGAAAGTCGCCGTTACTACTCCCCGCGGCCACGTGGCTCTCGGGAGTTCACCATCCGCGATCAATACCGGGTCTCCGACTTTGACAACAGGTTCTGCGGAACCTCGTTCCCGTCGCGGCGCTAAAACTGGAAGGTATTCCCGGACCCAACGCCTCCAAAAATGATCAGCCAGTCTCACAGCTCTTCGCCAGCCATTCCTGCTGCATAAGTCGGCTTCCGTCAGGCGCGCTGGAACATGATGACCTGATGAACTGCCCAGGAGAAAATGGAAAGGAGTGAGAGCTTCAGGATCTCTGAAATCGGATGAGACGTGTGTGAGCGGGCGAGAGTTAATAATGAATTCAGCCTCACTCAGAAATGTTAGAAGGTGTCCTCTCTTTCATAGTGGCTTTGAGTGCAGTCTTAACGCTTTTCACCATGCGCTCCCACGCACCACCCATGAACGGAGCTGATGGGGGAATGAAATGCCATTCTATGCTGTTGTTTGCCGAAAAGTCTTCGATTGCCTCTCCGTACAGCTCACGCAACTGCCTGTTCGCGCCAACAAATGATGTTCCATTGTCGGAATATATTTGGCTCGGTACTCCCCTCCGTGCAATGAACCTGCGAAGGCACATTATCGCAGCATCCGCTGACAAGCTGTGCACCACTTCTAGATGAACGGCTCTTGAAGTTAGACAGGTAAATAGAGCAATCCATCGCTTTTCGTGTCTCCGCCGAACGGTAGTTAGCAAGGGACCGAAATAGTCCAAACCCACAAACGTAAATGGCCTCTTCCCGTGCGACAGGCGAGCTTCTGGAAGGTCACCCATAGGCGGTCTTAACGGCGATCCTCGTATCAACTTGCAGCGCTGGCACTGGAACGTGACGGACCGGATGGTGTTCCTTATTCGGAGGACCCAAAATTTTTGTCTCAGTTCATTAATTACAGTCTCGGTGCCGGCGTGTGCGAACTTTTCATGGTAGTGTCGGATAAGCAGGCGAACGGCTGGATCTTTCCCATCCAATATGATAGGTCTGGTACTGGTTTCGACATTCTCCGCAGCTATGGCGCGTCCCTGCACGTACAGCAACCCATTCTGGTCGAGGGCGGGGGATAAGTTCGCGAGACGGCTTTTCTTAGGGACCTGACATCCACGTTGGAGCAAAATCAACTCTTGTTGAAACGTCGTGCTCTGGCTTTTACGGAATATATGGACCTCCGCATATTCTAGGTTTTGTGCTGTTAGAGGCCGAAGAGGGCTTGCCGTAGAATTATATGGCGTGCGGCTATGTGGGGAAAGAATAAAATTGTTAGATACCCCCCTCACCCGCGTGATGCAAATGGCGATGAATTGATGAGCTCGCGCAGTTGCCCTTACCATCCTAAGCCACGAACTAAAATGAGATGAATCAACTGCAACAGGCAAGGGCAACTCATTTACGGTGATATGATTCATGAAGTTAGATGGTAGAGTGGAAGATGCGAGTGCAGATGGTTTTAGTTCTACATCTACTGTTTCCTGGCGCTGAGGCGGCTCAACGGGCCATTCGACATCAGGGGACAACAGAAAAGAAGGGCCACACGTCCAGCGTGACTCCATGTTCCGAACGTCATATTTAACGCGTGTGGCGTCATCGGCGACGTTCAGGTCGGTCGGGATCCAGCGCCATTCATTCACATCGCAATATTCTAGGATCTCACCGACTCGATTGGCTACGAACGGTTTATATCTCCGAGCATCACTGCGCAGCCAACCGATAACTGTCATTGAATCACACCAGAAGTATCGCCGGTCTGGTTTATTACGATGAGCGTCGCATATGTATGAGGCGAGACGTGAAGCTATCAAAGCTCCCTGTAACTCAAGGCGTGGAATCGACGCAGGTTTAAGAGGCGCAACTCGGGCTTTACTACCTATAAGAGCTAAGCTAACTTGTCCAGAAATATCTAAAAATCTCCAGTACGCTACCGCGACATACGCGGACTCGCTAGCATCACAAAACACGTGCAACTCGCGCTGCAAAACCTGCGTGTCTCTTAGGTAGTATCGCCGAGGTACCCGGATTTCCGAAATTTGTTTTAATTCGTCAAACCACTCGCGCCATGAGTTGCAGTCGCTATCGCACATTAGTTGGTCCCATCCTAAGCCTTTCCGCCACAAGTTCTGGAACAGAATACGACCTTTTACTACGATAGGCGCTAGAATGCCCAGCGGGTCGTATATGCGCATAACTTGTGTAAGGGCTTGACGCTTGGTAACCGGTGCTTTGCCATTTGTGGAAACGCCTGAATTAAAACTTAATTCGTCGCGGACAGGTTGCCAAAGAAGACCTAATGTACGAGTGACAGTATCTCTACACAACTCTACATGACTACTATGGACTACGTCCGACACCAGTTCGGCTGGCAATGAAGATAACACTGCTTGATCGTTTGCTATCCAGCCACGCATTTCAAACCCACCACGCTTGTGGATGGTAATAACTTCAAGAGCCAGTCGAACCGCATCGTTTAAATTATCGACGCTGCAGATGAAATCGTCCATATACGTATCTCTCTTAATAGCTGCCACAGCCTCGGGGAACTCCTCCCGGAAATCTGATGCGTTACGATTTACAATATAGATTGCCGTTGCTGGGCTTGAACACGCGCCGAACATCATCGACGACATTCTATACACCTTGATAGGGCCGGAAGGATCGTCTCGCCAGAGAAATCGTTGGGCGTCTCTGTCCTTGTGAATTATTTTCACCTGTGGGAACATTTCTTTTATATCAGCGGTGAAGGCGATCCTTCCTTCCCTGAAGCGCATCAAAATACTGAGCAACGATTGCAAATAATCAGGACCGGGCAATAACATAGAGTTTAAGGAAACTCCCCGTGACTGTGCCGCGGCGTCGTGGACTACCCGTAGCTTGGCTGGCTTATTCGGATTCACCACCCCGAAGTGTGGTAAATACCAGCAGACACCCTTCGGCTTCACCTCGCTACATTCCTCGGCGTAACCTTTACTCAGGATGTCGCGAATATTACTACGATACCGCTCTGCGTACCCAGGTTCTTTACGCATCTTCGCTTCAAGGCTCCTAAACCTAGATAAAGCTAAGGGATAGCTATTAGGAACATCCAAGTGATCGGCCTTCCATAGTAAACCAACTTCAAAACGACCTTCGGGAAGTCGACGCGCCGTACGTTCGAGAATCTTAAACGCGCGTTGGTCTTCGGAATTGCGAGCCTCATGTTTACTAATACCTATCGAATCTAAGCTGTACTGAGCCTTAATGAGCTGATCGAGCTCCGACTGACCCGGGGTACTAGAGTCAATGTCTGCCGTATGATAAAGGGTTTCAACCGGCTTAGTTTTACTACTCGCGAAGCCGAAAAGAACCCAACCTAATGCCGTTTGTATCGCTACCGGTTGCGACTTCGTACCTTTACGAGTGGCACTCGCTATGGACAGGTGCCAATTGTCCATGCCGATTACCAACATCGGTTTCGCAGTATCGTAGCATAATTGAGCTTCTATGTCGGCTAGGTAGGCAAACGTATGTAAGTCGTCGCGGCTAATCGACTGTTTGCAAACTAATCCTAAGTCTTTTATAGAACGTGCCCTTTGCACGGAAAAAGTTTCGCTCACATGTCTCCCTTTAATCTCGAAATCTACGTAATGTACATCGGTATCACGAGATAAACTACCGACGCAGTCTAAGCGGATTTTCCCCGGTGGCCCCTGCGCGCCTATGCGGGTAGATATTTCCGAGTCAATAAAGGTTGACGTCGACCCATCGTCTAGGAGAGCGAACGTGTCCACCTTACCGGCAGGACCTGCTACTGTCACAGCTACCACCTTCAACAGAGGTCGGCGAGTAGGGCCCACAGCGACGTTGTCGTATGTCGCAATTGTATGGGCGGCTACCTCTCGTGCCGCGTGCGTCTCTAATTCGTGCGAAGTGGTTGCAGCAGAATCCTGTAAGGAAGTCATGTCAGATGGGGAAGTAACGTGCTCGTCTACGTGGGCAACAACGGAAGTCGGGGTAAAATCGGGATCGTGTAAAAGAGTGTGGTGTTTTCGATTGCACCCAGATACCTGACATTTGGTCTTATTTTTATCACACGTTTTAAAATTGTGCGAACTCTTTTTTAAGCAGCGAAAACACACTTTATTATTCTTAATAAATTGCCATCTGTCATGAACTGACATTGACCGAAAATTTTGACAGGATGATACGTCATGTGACTTTCCACAACATAAACACAAGGTATTCTTGGGTTTATCACTATGTCCGGATGTGGATTGTACCAGGTGTACCTGTTCGGATACCGCTACAGCGTGGGCACGGTCCCGCGGCACAAAACCTTGGATATATTCTACGGAAGCGCTATCGAACCTGGCATGAAGGTCCACTTCTCGTGCTAGGAATCTCGACAGCAACTCCACCTTACCTAGGCTAGGTATAGGGCCGGGAACGGCGTGTGCATCCGCGTAGTCCACCCATCTAGTGCGTACTAGCAGTGGTAATTTGCTCATGAGTGCTGCAAATAGTTCTGGTGATCGTAAATAGTCTGATTCGTTTAAAAGTTTCACTATCTCTACACAGTTGCGTACTCGTGAACAGAACGCGGGCAATTCTTTTAATTCGTTCCCTACTCTAGGTAAGGAACGGATCGCAGCCACTTCGCGCAGTACTATCTGCTCTGGACGGCCGAAACGCCTATCCAGTTCGTCCATTACGGTACCGGGGTGTAGAGCAGTAGATAATAATACACATACAGCCTCTCGAGCTATCCCCTTTAAGGAGATGCTGAGGCGAGCTAAATTCTCAGCAGGCGTATACATGTTCGACGAATCGAGGTATGATCGCTTGTATACTAGCCAGTCGAGTGGCGATCTACCATCGAACATAGGTAGGTTTATGTTCACCTTACGAGCCTGTTTGTCATTATTGCCGGGTAGCTTCTGAACTAAGGTATCAAACGCTGTAACTAACCTTTGTACGGGGTCATCGGTTTCCTGGCGCTCCCGAGTCGGAGACATCCTCAAATCGTGGGAGACCGCGCCTCCCTGAGGACTCACCTCGGGCCTAGGTAATTGTACTGACAAAGCGTCGTCCCTATTGACATCATTATATTGTGATGTAGAAGCCTGCGAAAACAAAACGTTATTATTTCTGGTGTTCGTTTGAATACCTGCTTGTGCAGTATCATCGACATAATATTGATGTTGGTTCCCGTTGCACGGTTGGTCGGATAGTAGTATGCCACCATATTCGTTGCTGGGTCCGGGCAAGATGACATTCCGGCTACTATCCAACCAGTCGCCAACTTTGGATCCGCTGCGCCTCGATCGTCCACTCCTGCTACTGCCTTCCTCCGCCTCTATGGCAGCGACCAACGCTTGGTGCTCGAGCTCGGCTGCGCTTCTTTCGAGCTGCGTCCTCTTAGCCGCTAGCTGTGCCTGCAGCTGTGCCTGCAGCTGCTGTTCCTCGAACTCCAACTCCAATTGCGCTAAGCGGCGAGCGTGTTGTGCCTCGGCGGCGAGTTTCCTCGCTGTGATCGTCGCCGAAGAACGACTCGTTTTGGACGTAATGGAGTGAGTCTTAGTTAGGCTAGTCTCTGCGGTAGGTGCGGTGGTGCTGGATTCCGGTGGCGGCGCTGCGGGTGAAGATCCACTCTCGGCTTGAGCGGCTCCTCCAGGCATCAAGCGAGTTTGACTGCGCGTGACAACCATTTTATTCACTATCAAATATTATTTCGTGTCGATTTTAGGATTCGGTATTAAACTGGTTCACTAACAACGGGAGAAGGACCACATTTGAGCGAACGCTGCCCTATTCTACCTAAATCCCGTTTGTTCCCGATGATTTAGAGAAACAACGTCCGTTCACTGATAAATTTTCTATATTATATCACAAACTGGTTGCCTAGCAACCACCTACCTATATACATGTCGATATCAAAAGGTACAAAATAAATACTAACAAATTTATATAAAAATACTAATTATAAAATTGGCACAGTCGTGCACATGCTCCCCTTTCTTCATAGAAGAACTATTTTCTTCAGGGGGCGTCGTAGTGTACCCGCGGAGGTCCGAATGTCAATGACTCTCAGTATCCCATCGCGTCCAGGGAAAGTCGCCGTTACTACTCCCCGCGGCCACGTGGCTCTCGGGAGTTCACCATCCGCGATCAATACCGGGTCTCCGACTTTGACAACAGGTTCTGCCGAACCTCGTTCC